>JAODKM010000105.1:92233-103405 GCA_026780845.1 Petrocephalus sullivani | reverse complement strand
TGAGGAGGAGGAGCTGGACTGGGACCCCACGGGGCTTGTATTGACAGGCCCCGTAGACACTCATGGGGGTGGGACTCTTCCACCATGCCTGTGTAGGGGCAAAACCCGGCGGTGGCCCCGCATCTCCAGATCCCGGAAAGGGCGGGGTCACTTACGTCGGGGCTGGTTCCCGCCCGCCCTGCCCCCTGGCTCGCCCTCGGTTGCCCTGTCAGGGGCTCGTGGGGCGCCTGCAATCCCTCCGGCTCCTGCTCGGCGGTCGCCTGCGGGTCCCCCTCCGATGCCTCCTCGGTCGCTGGTGGTCCTGGCTCCGACGCCTCGTCGGTCACCGGTGGTCCTATCTCCGACGCCCCGTCGGTCGCCTGCGGTGCCCCCCCCCCAACCTCCTCGGTCGGCGACGTCTTTGCCGGCTGGTGCTGCGCCGTCGCCTGCGGCAGCTATGCCTCCCTCCTCGCCAAACACGGTGCCCCGTGTTTGAGTGCTTTTGTCTTCTAGGTTCCGTGTCCTGGCCCCGTGTCCCCGTCCTGTCCTCTGGTCCCCTGGGGCCCCTCCCTGGGGGTTTGCACGCCCTTGGAGGGGGGGCTCTGTCATGCTCAGCCCCGCCCTTTGTGTCTTTTCTCCTGTTTTGCCCTCAGGTGAGGCTTGATTCGCTGCACCTGTCCTTCATTGTGCTTTGCCTCACGTTTTACTCCGCTTGTTAGCCCTGTACACCTGTCTTGTGTTTAATCCTTGATGTCCTGCCCTATTTAGTCGGTCTGCGTCCTGTTCCCCTTGTCAGTTGTTGTTGAAGCTTTTGTACGCTCGCTGTCAGTGTTGCTCTCGTGTTTCCCCCGATTCCCTTAATAAACACCCCCTGAAGGGGTTTAATCCCGACAGCCTGCAATATGGGTCGTTCATCCCGCCGCAAGCGTGACAAACACTGTCGGGCTAAAGTTGTTGTCGGATTGTTTACATCAATAGTGTAGTTGGTTTGCAAAAAAATATTTACTATTTATTCCTTTTCTAAGACTTGTTCAGTGCAATACAACTTTTGACAAGCAAAAGTCTAAATGCCTCTTTGGATGCTTGCAAATTTTAGTTTTTAAGTTGTTTGTAAAATTTGTTCAATATATAGGTTCTATATTTTGACTGCAACCTTCTCTTCATTAGTGCCATCCCCTTGAAAACTGTATCATTTTATGGGGCCATGCAAACCTGTATTACTTGTGTGCAAATTATTATTTATTTGCACAATGTATAATTCTCATGACAGTAGAATAGTCTACTGCTCTACTGCTGTAATTTAAGTGGAAAATATGGTTAACACCCACTGATGCATGGGGAAAAAGATACCGTTAAATACCGTGAAACCGTCATAATTTCGAAAAATACCATGATATAGAATTTTGGTCATTGGAACTTACACTTACTTTAAGCTTTCAGCAGGCAGACACTTTAATCCATTGTGATATACATTTTTGAGAAAGCTGGGTCAGACTCCCTCAACGATGACATCCCTCTGCTGACCTTGGGATTTGAACAGCAACCTACAGATTTCAGGCACACACCACCATCACAGTTTACATAATGATAGCACTTTCCGTCCTGGTTACTATACATCTTTGTACACTTCTTTGCTTTAAGTGTATATATACCTCCCATCTTCAAGGCTGGAAGTTCGAATCCCACCTCCTCTGTGAGTGTGTGGAGTTTGCATGTCCTCTCTGTATCATGTGGGTGTCCTTCAGTTTCCAGTCAGAGCACTTATTGGTTGGACTTATTGGTGTCTTTAATTTGCCCATTGTGTGTGCGTGCCTTGTAATCAACTGACATCCCAACTAGGGTATACCCCAGGCTTTTGCCTGATGTTACCTGGGATGAACTCAATCCCACCCACCCAACGATGACAAGGAGAAGTGTTTAGAATTTAAATGGATGGAAATATATGCAGGAATAATATTAAATCCATTAGTAATACAAACATCAATCCTTCCCTTTGGTTGCTATAGAACCCCAGTAGCTTTTAACAGGTTTTAAGTAAGAACAACTAGTCAATAAATGCTCAATAAAATACTCCATATACAGATTAAACATACTGGGATTTCCTGGCAATCGAATGCCCCAGTAGAGGTTAGTTACCTGCAGCTCTCGGACACCGATGGTGCCCGAGCCGCCAGTGTCTTAGAGGTCAGACACTTCTCTGATCTCCATCTTCCGCTCCTCCGTCTGCTCTGCCTTGGTCCCCGCTTAGGGGCCCATCTATCTGCATCCGGGAGCCTTTATAAGCGGCTCTGCAAAACTGCACGTCCGGCTCGGTGCAAAAGTCACCTCACAGCCAGCCATGCTTGCAGCTGGTTAAGCACGGGTTACCTGCAAGTGCGTTACCTAGCTACTGCAGACGGCCACGCAGGCAGCGGGCGGAGGTCGCCGGGCATCAGTCGGGGCGATGCAGCCGCTTCGCTTTGGCGCTCTCTGAAGCCGATTAACTGCTGAGTCAAGGCTCTTTTTCTTTCTTTCTTTTTCTGTTCTTTTCCGCGGCGTCAGTCTTGCGAGGCTAAACTCGCCGCTTTCCGAGAGGCGCCGTAACGCCGCGCTTGGCTGCCTGTATACGCTTAGTGTAACGTGTTCATAAAACCGAAAGTAGGCGACGCCGAGAGAGCCTGCAGCGACAGTGCGGGCGCAAGAAGCTCCTCGGTGGCGAGCGCAGCGAGTGACGCGCGAAATAAAATAAAATAAAATAAAAAACCCTCCCTGCACCCACCCAATAGCGAGCCGGGCATGCAAATACTAACTGCTCTGCAAATTAGGCGTACGTATCGGTGCACGTGTGTGTATTTAAAAATATAATCTGCAGTATGCATATTATATGCATTTCTTTACTGTCAGTTTGGGATTGCCGTTCAGTGGGGTGTTGCACGAACTGTTACATTGATTTGTATTCCGTTAATCCTGCTGGAGGTTCGTGTCATTTTAACGATTTCCCCCAAAGTCATTTTGTCAGTACAGTGATCGAGTGTATAATTTACTTATTTTTTTTTGCCACAGACCTCTCCATCACCACAAGAGGGAGACGAAATTGTGCTTATGAAAGCATGGCACAGGCTGCAAAGTGAAAGTGAATATGTGAGCATGCGCAGAATCCGCAATCGTTCGTCGTAGGAATGCTGGCAGTTATGCGTGGCATGATGTGCGCAAGTGGTACTGCCGTGGTTTTGTTTTGATTTTGCATATAAAAGTTATGAAGAAGGTACTAGTATGTAAGACGTGTGCAGCCCACAGGGACTAAGAGGGAGTTATACAGCTGTTTAATATAATACTGACAACTGATAGGTTAAAAATATTAATAAAGCGTCTCCGAAAGAAATATGTTCTTACCGTACAAACGATTTTAAGTGAGATCAGTACCACAACAAAAGTTTATATAAAAAATTTCAAGGACTGAGCAGGACCAGAACAAAACCCAGAAACCCAAAAGTTTTAATTTTTAAATTTATTTTTTGTTACTGGAAAATGTACTGTAAAATAAGGTATCCCAGGTAGAAATACTGGATGATCATTTTTTATATATGTATGTATAATATATAATATATCATATTATATATGAATGTCATTAGATCATGGATTGACATGTTTCAAGTAAACAGAAATTCAATGTCAAAATGTGATAAAGCCTTTGTTCCTTCAAAGCTGATGTTTTTGTCTGGTTTCTCACAAAGATCAAACGGGTAACCTGGCAGCTGGGAGCCCAGGACACCCAGGTCACTTCCTGCTTCGCCGTTTAAACAGAGGCCAGCCAAAGTCAGCCTGCTGCAGACCTGCCACAAGGCATGAAAAGGGAATTTTAACCCTCTGTCCCTCTACTTGTGAAGAGGCTAACCCTGTCTATTAAATCCATTCGCGCACACACACACACACACACATACACACAAAAACAATATATATATATATCATAAACTTAGTTGCCTGCTTTGTAGCTACTGTACAAAGAGGCCCTGGGTAGTCGGAAAGGCATGCACTTTAGTCTTTATTAGAAACAGGTGTACTTGACTGTAGCAGGATCAAAGAACAGTGGAGTGTTTATATTGCCCTAATGGACCAAAACAACACCACTGCTTCCAGCTGAGCATACAAAGCACTAAACATAGCTAAGGCACAAAGGATTCAAACCGAAATTACACTAAATTAGGGCAGAAATACTGCAATTGTTTACCGTATTGTATTTAGGTAACGTAGATTTATACCATTCCAACTAGCTTAAGAAAAGACAATCCTTCTCTGACTGGAAGAAATGTGGGCTTTAAGTTTCTGAGGAACAGATCCGTATTTCCGATACCATTTCTCAAAGAGACATGATGATTGCAGACGTGCAATGTGCTGGTGTGTGGTGCCTGTCATATTAAAGGCCGGCTTCCTCACTGAGCAAATGCCGCTCAGACAGTTCTGGAGCCTTAGCCCAGTCTCCCGCCCCTCGTCACTTTGTTTTTCTCGAAACCAGCAATCCCCCTCCCACCCATGCTGGCCGCCCCCGTCGTGTTTATCGTCGTGTCTACAGGGCGTCCCGTCGCACTTCCGCGCTTCGTCACTGACGGGGGAGGCGGGTGGCAGTCGCCCTCCTGACTCATTCGGTTTTGTGTGTGGAAACCCGGTTTGAGGCTGTGAACTACGGAGGAAACGGCCGCCGGGATAGTGTGGCCCTTTTTGACGTAGCACAAAGAGGTAGCGTCAGCTCCCGCTTGTGACTAATCACTCTGCTTACCAGAACTGGCAGGTGTGCACCGTCGGTCAGTGTCACAAGGCCAGTTTGCTGTGGAATGATGGCACCAATGCAACGCATACTAAACATATAAGCGCATGAGGAGACCGGCACAGACCTATAGGGCTGGCAGAAGAAAAGCCAACAGGAAGTATAACACCGTAGAGTACATTATGGGTTTTATAAATTACTATACTCACACTATACTTTTGTACTTATGCCATACTACTATACTATACTAATTACTATAATTTGTTCATTTTAAACGACCACACCTGAATTTACATGGGAATACCTTTGTATAGTTATGTATTGGAACAGTGTGAGCTTTGCTGTTTAGTCTAAATACATGTATTTTCTATTTCAATTAACACTATTCACATGGCAAGGTATTCATTAATCTGATCATGAAAAGAGTGAGTGTTAGAGTGAGTGTCAGAGAGAGAGGGAGCGGGATGGGACCATTGGTATATCTGGGAGGTCACGCTGCGGACAGGAGCTGTTTTGCTTGTATTTTACTGTCTGGTTAACAGTCAACTGACTGAGGTGAGAAGGCTCGCCAGTGCCAAGCGGACAGAGACAGCAGCGAGGATGGATATATCCGCGAGGGACTGCGTGCCTAGTCTGGGAATAGTGCCACTTCTGAATCGCTAATATAATAATAATAATAATAATAATAATAATAACAAACATAGATACTTCTGAGTAGCAAACTTTCAACTCATATTTATATTATTTTATGAGGATATGAAATCATGATGATGGATAAACTTTTGTAGGAAATGTGTATAATTCATTGTTTTTGGACTATTCAGGTTAACTCTTTGAAAATGTATAATGTGTATTTTAAATAATAGTATATATACAGGCAGAGGTAACAAGGCTGTGGTTTCAGCTAATTTCAGTATAAATGTGGCATAGGATTCCAAATTTGCCAGCTTAAAACTTCAGCACTTTTCCCGACCGATTCTTAACTGATTTGTTCTAGAAACAGCCAGTCCTACTGAAGGAGGAATTATTCCTGATTATAAGGAGTCTTAAAACTATGTGATCTTACTGAATGGTCAATAAAGGCATTACATGAAAAGTAACTGCAGTTCTGTAAGTCAAAAGTATACTGGAATAGGTCTAAAAAGCCTGTGTCACACTATTTATTTACTTCGCTTCCCCTGCCTTTTTATCTTTAACGTCTCCATGGTCCATTGTGTTGTTTTGTGTTGAGCAGGACTGAATGCACCAAGATGAAGGGTGTAGCGAGTTAGCAGTATTTCTGGTTATGGTGATCTCGTTTTGTATTTGTAACTGGGTAGTATTCTCACATACTCTATCTAAAGGCCAGAGAGGGATAAAGCATCGTACAGTTAGCAATTTCTGTTATTTTATATTATTATTTATTATTTATCTCTGTTATATTTTTTGGCACATTTAATACAAACTTTCTTTGATCTTCTCAGTGGAGAGATGGTGATGTTGTTGAATGATGATCAGGAGAACAGCATGCCTTTACCCTATATTTTGAAAAGTACCTTCTGCATTTTTGGGACGAAAGGTTGGGATGCAGCCAGATAATTCCCAGTGGTAATTTCATGGACCAGATTTCATCCTGGTGACGTTATCAGAAGCCGCGTCATTCATCTTTAGTTTTGTAGTTGTCCAGAGACAGTGCTGCGTCGTTATGAAATGTATTAATAGCGATTTAACATAACCAAAAAACCGCTAAAGAAGTCTGACCTATTAAATTTCCCCCTTTAGGAAAGGAATTCGGTTTATCCAAATGTAAGCTGGGATTGTAATAAAAGCTGATGTGGTACAGGTTCATTAGATGACGTTGCATGCAGAATGGATCACTCCCACACTGTTTTGAAGTAGTGACATGAGTTTTGAAATGAGTTACCATGGCTACTTTTCCAATGAAGAACAATATTACAGTGTTTTTTTATTTTTATTTTTGAGTTGTGCTTGTTATAATCGCTTAACTGGAACATGACCTATGGCATTCAACCTGCTTTGGAATTACCCCCGTAACAAGATGCCTGTGTTGTTTTTCGGAATATTCGTCGGTACCCTTATAAGCAGAGTAGTCGAGGTCACTGCGGATAAATGTATCACTTCACACTGACCATCTACTCTCTTGACATTAACGTTAGACAGTATTGCTTGTGATTCACTCTAGGCTAAGTGAAAACACTAAAACAAAGAACAAATGTTTCCACGGTGATATATTAATGGGCTGAATGGAAACTTCCAGAACAATGCCAGGACCTTCTCTTGGGGCTTCACGGGGGAGGCACTCAGGTCAGCCACCTAAGCTGGTGTGCACTATTTCTGTACAATACTTGTAGCAAAGTTATGGGCCTCTTTTCAGATCATGTGGTCTGTGATTGTTTTTTTTTTCATGGAACACTAAGTCAGTGTAAAAATCTTGTGATGCGGTTGTTTTTATTGTGAGAAATGTTGAGAAATTGAATGTTTTTTTGGAGCATATCTTTTTTAAACGAAAAGTTAACAATATATATGAATTATTTGTCACTTGGTAAAAGTTCACATTAAAATGAGGTCTTTGTTGCATACTGACAGTTTCATTTCTGGCATTGCATTTCTGCAGTTTGTTGTGGGAGACCTTAGAGGAACTTCTTGTTCTTGTGTTAGTTTGGTACTATTTTCTTACGCATATTGCACACGCTAACAGAGAAGCACAGGAGCAATGTCTTTGGCTACCTGGCTTGTTTCTGTGTAATATTCAGCATAGCCACCCCCCCACCCTTCTCATACATGATTCTAGTCCTTTCCACTACCCCGTCACGGGGGCCTCCTGGTTGCCAAGAGGGTCGAATGACAGAGTTCAATATTTAAGCCCACCCCTCTGTCCCTGGCTGAGAGGAGCACTGGCCAAGGTGGGGAGCGAGAGAGCGTGAAATGGGAGTCTGTGTGAGATGGGGGGGGGGGGGGCTTGTCCTTTGGGGCCTCTGGGGTTGGCAGTACACCGATTTTTGATCTGTTCCCTTACAAGTCGTAAACAGTCGAGTGGACGAGACCCCTGGGGGGTGGGGGTATGGCAAGGGGGGGAGGGAGATGGGGGGAGCTTGTGATTCTCTGATAGCATGAGTGTGAGAATCCAGTGCCGCTCACACCAGAGCTCCAGCGAGTGGCTTTCCAGGGGGGTGCACGCCGTCCCACAGTTCTCGCTTCTCTCCCTCTGCTCTCAGGAACGCACCCTGTCTCCATGGCCGTCCCCACCGGCTGGAACATCTGACCCGTGCGCCTGGAGAAGGAGGGGAACTCGTGTGCGTCCACCGCGCCGGTGAAGGTCTTTCCGAAGCGGCATTCCTTGCCAGTTTGGCGACTCTGTCTGGGGAAGGGGGAGGGGGGGCAGCGGTTCTGAGATGGCATCGGGGGAGATCACTACCCTCCCTGCCACACCTGAAGACGGGGGCAGCGGTGCCTTCCCGCCAGGGAACTTCAAGGAACCCAAAAGGCTGTACTGTAAAAACGGAGGCTACTTTCTGAGGATAAACTCAGACGGGAGAGTGGACGGCATCCGGGCGAAGAGCGATCCCCACAGTAAGTGCTTCCATACGTGCTTTCTTTTCATGGGACTTCAGAAATGAGAAACAATGCTTCCAGAATGGTACCTACTCAACCCAACAGACCCTGGGACCCAGATAAATTTTCTTATATAAACTTGCCTTTAAGTTAATGTCATGTTCAAATAAAGAAAGTGTTTTCTTTCTCACATTCACAAAATCTTTGTAAGTGCACTTTAAATCCATTGTCTTGTGGTTAACCTCTTGCCTACCATCGACCATCAGGGGAATAATCACAGTTACAAGGGGAAAACACATCATAGCCTGGTCCTGAGCAGAACCTATAGTTATTAGTCCAATAAATAACCAAATGAACTCACACATACATTGGTATGCATTTATCTGCAAAATTGTAATATGTAATATGTAATTCACCTAGAACATCCCATCCACTATCTGTCACCAACTTCTATATCTATATATCTATATCTACATCTATATAGCTATATCTATATATCTACATCTATATATCACTTTACCGTGTTTGTGGGATAAAGAGCTCAAGCTGAGGAATTGAATCAATTGCCATAAAATATGTCAGCATTTCAACTTGTTTCAGGCAGCAGGCCTTTTCTGACTCAGTCATGAATGCACAATATTGTCACAACTGCAGATTTACCTGTCATGTGACAGATGATGCCAGTTTCTGGACTGTAAACAGTGTGGAGCCCTGTTCAGATGTGCAGTGTGAGTATACACACGTATGGCACATTTAAAAAGGATATATGAAAAAAAATATATCTTGATTTGAATTACTTAACTATGGTGGATTGTTGAAGTGTTACAATCACACAGCTGTACCATGAATGAAAGTCAGAAAGCATGTAGCGTCACAGGCCCGACAGCTTTCTGCATCCTGGGGCCAGGGAGGCAGGTGTAGAGACACGGCAGAGGGCTCGTCCCTGTGAAACGGTGCGTAGTATGGAAGATGGCTTTTGAGTGGCGATACTCTAATATTCCACAGAAAGAGATTGCTACTATAGACAGCTGGGCCAATTAAATAAAAAATGTAGTCTGACATGAGATTTTTTTTTTCCCAGCAGGCTAGTATTCAGAATTCTGGACTTGCCCTTCATTAAATTTCCCGCCTCATGCAAATGATCGAGTATAATTTCAAGCTCTGCCTGCATCATGTTTATTTAACATAACCAAAAAAAAAATTGTCTTTAACATGTCAGATTAACATGGTTACCATTTGCTTTTATGCGAGGAATGTTTGTTAAAGGAGTCATTGCTACAGATTATTTGTTATAGGAAAGTGCAAAACAGCGCTGATGTCTGCATGATGGACATTATGACCTGCCCATGATGAGTTAAATGCATTGGAGGCGTTTTGGAAACAAGGAGAAATTGCAAGGGCCCGGGGTCCTCATGCATATGGATGACTGCCGTAACGTTCTCTCATCTCACAAGCAAATAATGCTAGAAAAGGAGAAGCAGATCTTTCTGCATCCCGTTAGCATCAGCGCAGGCCTCTGCTGGCTACAGTTTCTGGCCGTAGGAAATGTTTACTCTCCACTATCTCCCATGAGAATTCCCCTTCTTAATGGTCCTGGTTTTATGTTTTTTGTTGATTTTAAAGGTTCGTTGGAGGACAATCACAAGTGACTGAAGATTTTGTATGATTTTGCAGCTTTGTTTTATGAATGGAAAACGCTTACGTATACAGTCATGTGTAACGGCAAAAGGAATAATTAATAGCAAAAATAATTTGGAATATTCCTCATTTCCTAGGAATTGCCCCTAGTGTTTGGTCTGTGAACCCAAACAAACGTCATAGAGGCCAGAATGTCTAAGTACAGTGGATCTGAAATGTAGCGTGCTGTTGCAGTGCAGACTTATCATGTGAAACATAAAACCTCATGCTTATTTACTAAACTTAGTCATTTGGAGGGAAAAAAGTATCTCTTCACAGACCAAAACTACTTTGGCCATTTTGGCCATGCTGATGGACTTGGGTGTTGGCTAGGGAGTGGGTCACCATAATTTGAAAACCATTAGCAGATGAAAGATATCAGATTCTAAATAATATATCATGAACAAACTTGTGCTCGGTAAGGATCTGACATTTGTACCTAAAACCTAGTTTGAACTGTTGCACTGCACTGAGGCAACAAAGGGTTTCAGATTTCATGTAAATGAAGCATTAATCCTTCATAGTGAAACAAGGAAGAAGGATAGTTCTGGAAGTGTAAACAACCGAACAGACCTTTTTTCTGCTTAAAGCGTGTGCAAAGTCTTACGGCTTGTTGTGTTGCCAAACACGGGGGGGGGGGGGATGTAGCTGTTATCATGACAGTAAGATGAAGCCATTCAAGCCCTCCAGATAAAACATTTATTGCATCCTGTGATCTGAGATAAAGCTGGCTTAGGAAAAGACACAGGAACTCGCGCGGCTGACGTGTTTCTTCTGTTGTAAGTGGGGAGTTAATTAAGGTCGATCCAAGGTTACTTCCTAAAAGGTACAACAGAAGTACCTGGAAGGCTGTCTGTCTGTCTGTCTGTCATGAGACACACATTTGCGTTTTCGGAGGCCAGGGATGGGGGGCCACAAGGTGATGTTTCACTGAGGGACCATGTGAGAACATGAGACATATTCATATACCATCTGATCTTCTTATTCCAGTTAAATTGCAGCTGCAGGCCACCTCTGTGGGCGAGGTGGTGATCAAGGGCTTATCAGCAAACCGGTACCTGGCAATGAATGAAGATGGGAGGCTGTTTGGGGCGGTGAGTGCCTGCCGCCGCATTCTGGGTCACCTCTCGCTGGGATTGTGAGCGCGAGTGCTGTTACTGTCACGTGCCCTTCTGCTCGTCTGGATTGTGAGTGCGAGTGCTGTTACTGTCACGTGCCCTTCT
>JAODKM010000105.1:70290-92133 GCA_026780845.1 Petrocephalus sullivani | reverse complement strand
GCTGTTACTGTCACGTGCCCTTCTGCTCGTCTGGATTGTGAGCGCGAGTGCTGTTACTGTCACGTGCCCTTCTGCTCATCTGGATTGTGAGCGTGAGTGCTGTTACTGTCACGTGCCCTTCTGCTCCTCTGGATTGTGAGCGTGAGTACTGTTACTGTCACGTGTACGTGTCATGTGTATTATGCATTATGAATGCTCTGAAGGTCTTATATAAGGCACTATAGATACCTTCACAACAGCAAAAAGCATCATTTTTATTCCATTATAATGCATTATGAAGGTATTTATAGTAAATTATATATGAAACCCTCATAGACCATTCATAATGCCTGACAGACATGGCTATATGTGTTATGCCTTTTCATAAATAGTTATAGCCATGTTTATAATGCTTTATGAATCTTACAGTACAAGAACAGTTATTAGGCTTTAAGAATATGGGCTTCATAGAAAGTGTTACCCAGTCTTTGTCGTTTCATTGGCTTATACTTCACCTGCTTCACTGTTTTGAAAAGCAGGTATGAGTTATAGTTTGCCCACAATGCAACTGAGCAAATCAAGTTATTTACTTATTAATTTCATATTTAATCAAGATGGCCAGCTGCTCCTCATCCAGGTTAATGATTCTAAGAAACACTATTACTAGGTGCTTATAACTAAAAATGGGCCGTAGCCAGTTCAGGTATTTTATTTGATCATGAAAGTGCTGTCTGGAGATGGCCATCATGATGACATGATTCATGCCAATTTTTTTTAATCTGTCTTTCATTTTGACTCCAAATTGCCTAGATCTTTCAGGGCTTGACTTTGTGATGCAACATTTTGCTTTTCCAAAGAGGATGATGAGACATGTGTTTCTAGTTCAGGACAGATTATTTTGCTGTACTCCTGGCACAGGATCATCTTTCTAATGTGCAACCTGACAAAGCCATTGTTCCGAGAACCTCATGGAAACTTCAGGAAGCTACAGAAACCTTCACTAATGCAATGAACCACTTTTGCTACCTTCCAGAAAAATGCAGACGTGCTTGTGAAAGTTGTCTCACTACCATTTCGTTCCTAGTGAAACTCACGTCTCGGAAGGTGTGAATAAATGGAACGGGTTTAAAAGATTTAAACATTTACTGCAGGATATAAAATTTATTCCAATATTTCGCACCTTGGGTCAGTATTTTTACATATGTTTCACGTAGATGCTATATATTACTATAAATTCTGCTCCTTTACTTGAAGATTAAATTTCACAATGAATGGGGGTGTTTGTCATTTTTCATGCTTAGTGATTTAGATATTTTAAATAATTTGTAATGATAAGTTGTATTCACTGTTATTGTTATTTATTTATATCCATGGATGTACTCTACTGATGTTAACATATGAGAGTTAGTAATTAAAATAATATCCTTAAAATGCTTGGTAATTTCTTTTGAAGAATTTGCATCTGATGCACAAAAGTAATAATTCTATTTGTAACACCTGAACAGGAACGGACACTGATAACCAGCAGTTTGGTGGGATCACTGAGGATGTTGCCTAGACAACAGCCTGAACACAGAAATATTTTTCTAAGTAGGAGTCTCCTGTGCTTTGACCCAGATCTTTGGTCATGCTGGGAAAGCCTGTGGTTATGGTGAAATAGACCTGGTTTCTAAAGCTTCCACCTGTGAAATGGAGCATTTTGAGTGCTGCATTGTGACACACAAGACTCTTCAAAGGCTGGAAAAGCTATTCTGGCCTAATATTAGTATAATAATCAGTCATATATATTTAAAGGGAATTAATAAAAAAACAAACAGAGATCTATTTGTTTTTCACCCATGTACTGTGGATTAAGTGTCATGAAAAAGTATTTATTAACTCTATATTACTTATTCATAACTGAACAAATTCATTATAATATACAAAAGACAACCTGAGTAACCACAGTACACAGTTTTAAAAGAACATTTTGACTTATTGATTAGGAAGAATGTTCTTCAAAATCTATATCGGTCATGTGAAAAAATAGTGACCAAACTTAATACTTGGTTGTGCCAACTTTAGGCGCACCAACTGCAACCAAATGCTTCTGGTAACAGGAGAACTGTCTGACTTGGCCCATTTTTATTTAGAGGATTATTTTACTGCAGCCACACGGAGATGTTTTCAATGGTGAACTGCCTATTTAAGGTTCCATGGCAACATCTCAATGGGGTTTAAGTCAGTATTTTGACCTGGCCACTCCAAAACCTTAATTTTGTCAGAAGTGAGAGCTTTCCAAAGCATCTGATAAACTCCGGCGCCAAGGTTATGGTAGATGAGGAGTTTTTTGCCATTGTCTTGAAGGAGAGACAGCTTGATGTGCTTGCTGAGAGATTCCTGAGAAGTGATGGTCTTGCCGGCTGATTATTCACCAGCTTTTTATACTCAAGCAAACAAAGCCGTTGTTATTTTGGATTTTATAGTAGGTGTGAAATAGATTTACTGAGCACTCAGTGCAATACTCCTTTGACTAGACAAACATCATCTGGCCTGAAAGTGTGTGAAGTTATTACACTTGCCCTGGGGGTCTGTAAAGGGGGGTGGGGTAGTTAGGATGGTTCCATGGGCCCCTGACTGACAGAGACCCTAAAATATTTGGAACATAATATGATTGGTCTGGGTTGGGGGACCAAAATCTGTAACGACACCCGTGCTCTAGCTAAGGAACATGCACCACTAGATGCAAGGGCTGGAGGTATGAGTATGGAAGTGGTTTTGTGGTTTAGCGAACAACTTCACCACTGCCTTAACCCTCAGGATTATTTTATTCCAGCATAATGAATACCTTGTGGCCACTTTGTGACAAGCTTATTAGTGGACAGAGCAGAGCAGTCGGAGTTGGGAGCTGTCTACACATGTTTCTGTGGTATAAGGCCACACGGCCTTCCAGCACTAATGTGGATGTAGCTTGTGCAGATGCTACATGGTATTTTGTCATGTTAGTAGCCGAAGTGCAAGATATTATGTGCAATCTTTGCACGCTATGTTCTGTTTTAATAATTACTAATAGGAATTACGCGCAATTCTACTGGTGTTCTCTTGGAATTAAGTGCCCTGTTAAATTTCCAGGAGGATGTATGTTGTACGATAAAATTATATTTGCGCAAACTGTGTTTACAAGATTAAAAATTAAAAAATATTGCACGGAAAAGAAGGATCACATTGACTGAAGTGAACCGCGCTGAGGCTGGTAGGCGGCTTTCCTAATGGGCTTTTAGGGTTTTGGCTCCCGGTTCGTTAGTGAGGGGTGCAGTCGTCCACCTTGAGTGGGTTTCAGTGACTGCCGTCAGAGAGCCTTGGAGGGGGAAGCGCCTGGCCTCCTTAGGTAGGGCCTCAGAGACAACAGCAGGCCTTGTTGTCCGGCCTGCCTACTGTGAGCTCGGTTACTCCTAGCAACTGAGATGGAAGCCAGATGCAGGGGTTTATGTCATTAAGTCTCCCATACGTTCCTCTGACCTTCTGTGGTCGCTTTTATTTCCGTCTTCCATTCCCTCTCATTTTTATGAATGGGTCGGTTGTCGTCTTAATATTGTACCTTTCTGAACCTTGCTGAGAAATGGAGGAAGGTGAAGTAGTGCACTTTTCTTGGCTTGTTTTTGTTGTTTTGTGTTTTGTGGAGTATCTAGTGAAAGTCGAAAATGAGAACTGGTTACATTGTGGGAACAATGCTAGTATTGTTGACGGACCAGAAATGCTTGTGTGTTGAATTACCAGTACCAAAACTGGGGCTTTTGTCCCACCTCCCCCAAAGAATGATTAGAAGTCTCACTTCCAGAAGAACTGTTAGTGTAACTGTATCAAGTGACAGTGCGGGACGAGGATTGATAGGTTATACCGAACAATTGGAAAATAACTACTAGGTTATTTGGTGCTGGAGTGCGTTTACCTAAGTAAACACCGGACATTCCAGTTCAGGAAATCATTAAATTTAGAAAGTCATTTCCTAGGGCTATGTGTAGGAGGGATTACGTGTCAGGCAGTGCTCAAATTCCTGGCCAATTGTCCTTTCAAAATGTGGGAAGCACACAGTTATTTTGTAGGGCTATCTTTAAATGGTATGTATTTAAAAGAGCAGCGTACATTAGTATAATGATGGCATGGAGAACATGTGATGGGCAGGTTCTGGAATTCTCCTATTTTATGTATATGTATGGAGCGCGCACACACATACATTCGTATTCTAATCGCTGTTGGGAATCTCCATTCATTCCTATGGGAAAAACCCTAACCCTAATATGACAACCGTAAACCTTAAGAATACAAGACTTTTTACATTTCTACTTTTTTTGATTGCATTTACAGATCTTTGTGGGGGCATGAAAAATGCTAAAAAAGTAACAGGTTTTGCCACATTGCAGGGACATTTGGTCCTCACAATGTGGTAAATATTAACCCACACGCACACACAAATAGCTTCAAGTAAAATGTGAAAACAGGACAGAAAAAAACAGTATTTTCTCTCTCGTGCATTTATGTCCTTACATAATTTTCTGTCTAAATGTGAAGAACACTGGCCACACCTGCTAAAACTACATTAAATGCTGCATTAATATTGTTGTTCTTCCTATTTCTCTTGCAGAGACATGCTACAGATGAATGCTATTTTATCGAAAGACTGGAGTCCAATAACTACAACACCTATCGCTCTCGGAAGTATCCTAACTGGTATGTAGCCCTGAAAAGGACTGGACAGTACAAGTCAGGGTCCAAAACTGGACCGGGCCAGAAGGCAATACTTTTCCTCCCCATGTCAGCAAAATGCTGATTCCTACACGTCAGAAGAGAGCCATACTCTAAATCAATTCAGAACCCAAACAGGTACCAAACAGATGTGAACATACAAAATAAGTCTAGAGACTAGTCTCCACCTATATCCCCTACTCAGCGTCAATCTTGTCAACCTTTCTGCGAGTGTTCTTGAGAAACTACTTTCATTACACCATAATGTGAAGTATTTTACACTTTCTGATATTTAGAAAGTATCTACATTTGTGACATCTGTGTAACAAAAACTGAATGTGTAGTGCACGTGCAGCCAGTCTACGGCATCATTTCAGAAGTTTTGATTATATGCATGAAGAATTTAGTTAAGATCAAGGCATAACCGTTAAAACTCACCTTCTGGCTTATTCTAATGTAGTTCCCAAGTAGAGATACCAAGAGAGGTATGAGTACTTATATGTTTCCATTTTAATGTCTGGTGTAAATGCCAATTACAAGTCAATACCAGAAACATCCCAAATATCTGTGAATATCACTTGGCTAGTTAAACAGTCCACTGGCGGGTTCATAAAACCAATGTGCCCTTTTTGCAAACTAGAACTTTGCAGTTAATAATTATTTGAGTGTTAAACATTAGAAAAAAAAAAATCATGAGTAATGTACGTAAGAATTACAACAAAAGTCCATGGAGTTCCTCTGAGTTGTTGACCACATGATGGGGTCCAAGGAAGTATTCAAGGTTTCCACGGTACGATGTGAGTTTGCGAGCTTGACGAGGTGCTCAGGGCTGTTTGTAAGTCACAGGCAAGTCCCTGTGATATAGCTGATAGAACAGGCCTGAGTAGACGGCCGGCATCTCCTCCATGGACAAGT
The DNA here is from genome assembly GCA_026780845.1 of Petrocephalus sullivani. Lineage (NCBI taxonomy): Eukaryota > Metazoa > Chordata > Actinopteri > Osteoglossiformes > Mormyridae > Petrocephalus > Petrocephalus sullivani. The sequence continues at coordinate 86,517 of JAODKM010000105.1, read as the reverse complement.
CTATCTTGTCGAACCCTTCCTGGCAGCCATAGAGGAGGAGTTTGGCAATCCTGCTGGTGATGGGCGTGGTGGCGTCAGTCTGCGCCAACTTGGCCAACTCCATCCACTCGCACCGGAGGCACTCCTGGGTGCAGAGGTGGATGTCATAGGACAGCGGCCTGAGCCGGCAGATGAGGTACATGTCGGACATGCCGAAGGCACCAGGATGGCCGTGCTGCTGTCGTACGCTCAGGAGGGACCGGAACTCCGCCCGGACCCCTGTCTCCTCAAAGACCTCACGGACCGCCGTGGCACCTGCAGGGCGTGGAGAGAGGTTCACGGTTTCCCTAGCAGTAGGGCTTCTCAGGAATGGTCACGTTGTCCATTCAAAAGAATTTGTGATATGCCCACTTAGGAGAGTGACCCTCTCGCTTTGGAAAGAGTTTTGCTCCAGAACAACACAGTGCTGTTTTTTTTGTCGTTTTTTACTGCTGTACCCAGTCAGAGAAATAAAAGGAAACGGGAAGCATCTGTAGAATAAACACCTTCCTGGATTACAGCACCTGGCCCTGAGGATTAGGATGCTGTGGCTATGATTGGAAGGTGGCCCGTTCAAATCCTAGGGTTGGCAGAGTGATTTCACTGTTGGGCCCTGGAGCAAAACCCTTAACCCTCAGCCAGGAACTGGATGACCATAAATGTATATCACTTTGGGTAAATATGTCTGCTAAATAAATAAACAAACAACATAAGTAGTTGTGTTACATATGCGAATTAGAAAATAAATCTAATCTGCAGAATGTCCTGCAGATGCAAAAATAAAAAGATCATTATGACAGAATATATGCTGACCATGTATATTAACAATAAATGAATCAAGCAATACTTTTGATTAGCCTCATACAATTGATATTTTTGTTGTGGTATCACAGAATGTATTGTTGAATATATGAATACTCACCTTTTTAAGTTTTGTTTCTAACAAGGATGAGGGATGGATCTGTATTTTAAGTCCTTTATATCTGTTTTCATATATCAAAGCAGAATATGTTAATGTGGAATTATGGTACCTTTATGTCAGTCCAGCGGGTATTTTATTAAACTTCTTGTGAGCTTGTCAAAAAATATATAATGATACTATTATTATGTGCTGTCAAGTCAGTGTTGACTCTTAGTGATCAATATAGATGGTACCCCTGCAGAATGTTGTCTATAATGAGATATAGTATTAGTTATATTTTTACATTGTAGTAATCATTTGAAAAATTGTTTTGAATATTTGGGGGAAAATGCTTTAAATATGGTATAGTAGAGCAAAAGCTAATTTATTTAACTTTTTTTTTAGAAATGACCTTCAAGATATTTAGATTATGCTTCCACCAAATAACAGGTGTTTTTTAACAGCTAACAGATCAGCTGTAGTAGTGAACCAACTTATTAATACTTGTTAATAACCTAGTATCAAAAACACATTTATCTTAGTATTTCTATGGAGTCTTAAGCTGCTTTTAAAATTGATTTTATAGTGCAATGAAGGTTTGATGTTTTTTGTTTTTCTATCTAAAATATTTTATATATTTTACAGTGTGAGAGTGAATTCAGGTTTGGGGTGTAATATGACTGACATTTTCAGTTCAAAGCCAGTTTTGTGATATATAGACAGTAGGTGTTAAAAATGTGTCACTGTGCATAGAATGTGAGGGCAGTGGTCCTTGCAGGTAAACGAAACACCAAATGTGTTACTTACCGATATCCTCACCCAGATTTGAGAGACCACCAGGGAACTTCCATGCATTTTTAGTCTGTAATGAAAATGAGCAGAGCACATTCAGGACCTTGCTTCATAATGGCCATCATGCTACACCTCCTGCTGATTTTACTGGGATGGCCTACTTGTTGTCATCAGTATCACACGTAAGTGAGTCTGTAGTTCTAATGTGATTCTAAGATAACATTTCTCTCTGAGTTTGAGATGGAAAAAAATGTGTTCTACTGATGATATGTCTTATCTTGTATTTAAGAAAACAAAATATGCTGCTGGATAAATTATGATGTTGCTGTTGTGTACGAGTTGTCATACTGAATATATGTAAGATAGAGCCAATTGCTGTGTTCCAGAAATCCAGCCGTGAGAAAATTCTTGTATATTACCGATATAATGGAAAGACATGACAGTGCTGTAACATGCTGCAATGCTGATGTAAGCTTTTGCTTTTGGGGAAACTTATACTATTACCAATAAAATAAATATATTTTGGAAATGAAAACTATGTGATGTGTGGTTCTGATCAGCTTCTGTTTACAGCAAACATTAACCTAATGAACCGAAATACTGGAAGACATACACAGTTGTTCAGAACTGTACTTTGTGCAATGTTAGTATGCAAAAAATAACACTTATTTATGTGCGTATTTATAATTTGTTTCTCGTCGGAAAAAGATAGCCAGTGTTTTTCTTTTTTTAACAAAACTTATGCACTGGGGGAAAAAGTGATTTGCAGTGCAGTTTATGAAAAAGATCGGAAATCTTGGATCCAGATGAGGACATTGACCACATTCTCCACACAGAAAATAGAGATTTAAGACCCCTAGCCGCACGCCCATTTTTATGCTCCTGCGCTGCCGTCATGCCGCGGACTCCTTCCAGGCTTGACAAACACAAACTGGAACCACTCTGGCCAGCATCGGCCTGCCAAGATATGCTGGCCAGTGGCAGCAGGCCAGGCCCTCTGCATGGGCCCCTTTGGTATCGGGGATGGTACGGAGCTTCAGATGGTGGCCCTCATGACCAGGAGGACATGAGTTCAAGTCCGAGGAGGGCGACTACATTTATACCCCTATGAGGGATACTTAACTTGAATAAAAAAGGTCCAGTATGCAGCTCGCTTACGCTGTATCAGCAGTAGTCTAGCGATGAAGAAAGACTAAGTCACAGCCTGGGGATACTCCATGCCAAACTCTTACATCCAATGTCATCTGTCAGCCCACGCCCCATTTCTGATAGTGTGTAAGTCTTGTTTTGGAATAGGCCATTGAACACTTAGAAAAACAGTCAGATGTGGTATTGTGAACCATGGAGAGAGGCTAGATGTTTCAGGGAGAGGGTGTCATTGGGGGAAAGCCCCTCTATAACTAAGTGTTTTAAGCATAAAGCAAGTTCACAGCAAGTGGGAGAGCCTGGGAGCCATGGTCTGGCTCTTGTGGAAGCCCTTGTGGTTTTCCCAACCCGGTCCTCAGGGACCCACAGACGGTACACATTTTTGCTCCCCCCTAGTTCCTTGTCAGACAGTCCACATTTTTGCTTCCTCACAGTTCCTTCCAGTAGGAACTGTCAGCGAGTTCCCAAGGATCAGACTGGGAAACACTGAGTTAGAGGGAAAATGGATTTATAAGGCGCTTCTTTTGCCTGGCTGAAATAACCTGAGGGTGCCAGTAGAACGGGCCCTTTCCATCCTGCAGTTCTCTGGATCTGCTCCCTGTCCAAAAGAATCGGCTTGTTCACAGATCTGTTTCCTAGTCCCTATAAAAATGAGCCTGAGGAGTCGGCATGCAAAAAGTCTACTTCTGTACTTGGCAGCCACCAGCTTCCACACTAACTGCACAAGATGGCCACAGACTCTGTCAGTCATCATAACACTGTAGATCAGCATTTGTTAGCAGTGATGGGATAGGGTGCCTTTCTTCTTACCTCTCCCAGCAGCCTGGCCCATCCCAGAAGCTCACTGGGTTAGGAATTGTGTCTATCCAGAAGGTCATTGGGTTAAATCCCTTGGCCAGCCGAGTAATCATTTTACCTGTGTGAACTTGAGCAAGACCTTTTGACCCATGCACACAGACTCCAAGATTTCCTCACTTTGGACAAAGTGTCTGTTAAATGAATGATGGGCTTATTCCTGAACAAGCCAGAACTACATTTCGAGGAAGCCCATTGCATGCTGGGAGAGTCCTGCCCATAATTCTTCCACTTCCTCTGCTGGCCCATTATGTTTATCCAAGCTGAGGATATGAACACTTCAATTACAGTGGAAACCTTAAAATGGCTATGAAGAAAGGAAAACTGAGCAGGGCACTATGACAAATATTCACTGCAGAAAGGATGCCAGTCTCCCATTAGTGCAGAGACTGGAGTACTGCCTGTATGTTTCCATGGAGTCCGAGTTAGCCAGGGACTAGCGCGAAGGAGGAGAATCCCTCTCACAAGGCGTCACAGAGCCTGGATCCAAGAAAAGCTCCTTAAATAAACCCCCTTAATAGAAGCCATTTTTAGCAGTGGGGGGAACTAGGAAGGGGGGGTCAGTTACCTTTCGGTATTTTGGGGCAAACAAAAACAGCACAGTTTGCAGAAACCCTCTAATATCCCAATCGCTATAACAGAAGCCTTCATACATTTGTCAGAATCTGTGATTACATTTTATACATTTATGGTTCTGGCTCCTAATTTATATAGAGTAAGGTCATTATGAATAGCAAGGGCGCAGGTCTGATTGTATAGGTCAAATCAGTCCCACACCCTCTGCCCCCATAAAGAAACACAGTACTCCCACAATATTAATAGGGACATGTCCATACCCAAATCTACGCCCTTGGCAAAGAGTGTGATTTTATGGTCATTATAAATACAGTAGCAACCCCGTATCCGTGGGTAATAGCAAACCATCTGCGGATCCCATATATAACGTAATTTTTGGGTACACATGTATGGTCACACACTATAAGACATTATCTACATACAGTAATTATAAAGTACATTATATAGTACTGTACTCTCTCTTGAAGGAAAGAATTTCTGATGTTTTAGCCTAATTCTCAACAGATGATTGAGCATTGAAAAAATACGATGTATCAAGGGAGAATGAAGCAATGAAAATCAGGACGAAGCTAAATTCCGTGAATGTAAATGTAATGAAGAAACAATAAAAAATAACAATAACACATTCTACAACAAAAAATACTGTATTGTCTACCTGTACATAACCTATAATGAAAAATGTTCTGTTACAAAATGTCCTTGCCTACTGTGGGTACGCACTGGCTTACAGCCTGGACTTGCTTGATGTGCAGTTTGAAACTTATGAACTGTTTATTTCTGGAATTTTTCTATTTTTTTCTTTTTGGACTGCAGATGACTGAAACTGCAGTCACTGAAACCAGAAATATGGGGGTCGCATTGTAGCATGATTTTCCTGCGTTAAACACAGCACAATGCGCGTGAGCATAGGGCAGAAGGCCTGTGACGGGAGCAGGAAGGCAGATCGACAGGCAAACCTTGTTCTTGTCTTGAACGACGAGGACTTTTCCACTGGCCTCATCGAGGACGGCGCCTTGACAGGACACACAGCTGAGTTACTCTTCAGATCAGTCATTCGCTGTTGCAGGCACAGCTATACATCAAGAGTAGCACAGCTTCAGATTAGAAACAGCAGGTGTATGGACTGAGCTGCCGGTTTGCAGCGTTAGAGACGAGGCGGGAAATGCTTTAAAGGAGGCGACACAATGCAGTATTTACAAAGAGAACACATCAAAGAGAATGACTGAACATATGGATTCATTCATTCTAGTTATTTTTGTGGAGTAGCTTGTGACACAAATAGTCAAATGCACATTAGCCTGACAAACTCTGTAAAAAGGCTTTGAGGCATTTGCAGTGTATTTCCTGCTTGTTACGTAGTCTTTGCAAGCCAGCTGGTTATTTATAGACAGACAGACAGACTTAGACAGACAAAAAGGAAAGATAGATGGATAGACCGATGGACGGATGCTTTATTGATCCTGAAGGAAATTTACAATCTGTTAAGGACATTCCTTTAGACCAATGTTTGCCAACCCAGTCATGGGGGACCCGCAGACAGTTCACGTTTCCTTTACATATAGGTCCCAAGTATTTGGTGTTCTTGATTGGCTGTGAGCTGGGAGGGAGCAAAATGTGGACTCTCTGGGGGTCCCCGAGGACAGGGTTAGAAAACATTGCCTTAGATGGCTGATAACAGGCTGCTTTTCTACAGATTCTGCTGTCAGAATCTGGGGGAATGGAGCCTCCTTCTGTCCTGCCTCTCCCCCATGCTGGTGATTGCCGCCCCCCCCCCCCCTAGGATGTACAGGCGGACTAGCGGTCTTTTCATCTACCCAGCTTGGCCTTCCGAGCGGAAATTTGCGTCATGCCCTCCGGGCGGGCGGGCGGGCCGACGAGCGAAGGCACCCGTGCCAGGGTGGGGTGCCCTCGGGCTGTCATTACGTGCGGCGTGTAGGAAGATCAGTTTCCGCCAACGCAATTTGCGAGCCGCGCCATGAGGTAAGGGGGCCAAGCGGTCGACGCAGAGGAATTAAAGGCCTCCTGGAGACGCTCGCCGGTCCTGGCTGACCGTGCAGACTTTAATCTGACTTCCTTCCCCTTTTGGGTGGGTAGAACCGGAGTTAACACGTTATATACATTCAGCATCTATAACAGGATTTAAGGAACGTGCTCCCATGTACACAGCCGGGTTGTTTGGCATCGATAATAATACAAAACCTACATATCTGCTTTAATATTATGAATATTATTATATTATCCTGTATAGCATATTTACTAACACCAACTTGATTGCCTCATTTAATTCTGTAGAGGCTTGTGTCCAGCTACCATCTGGACACAAGGTCAGGACACTAATTGGCCATAATACCTGTTTAACATCTTTAATGTGTTTGTTTTTAATGTGACCTTTGAGGTCACAACGCGGACAGCTATGTCGGCCATGTACAGCAAGGTGTAATCGACCTAGCGGAGCTGCGTTGGGTCACAGCGCCTCACTTGTTTTGTTTTTTTTTTCTTTAACACATAAGGGCTATGCTGCCGAGATAGAAAATGATTCTTTCCACGAGTCTCTTTTTTTCCCCTTTCTGACAAAATACAGAGCTTTCGATGGAAACTGTGCACATCTACTGGTGAGCTGACAACAGCACAGCGATCCCTCAGGCCAGATAAAGCTCCTTGCGCAAGGCTCTCTTGTCTTCGACCAGGGGAATTTGAAAACGACCTTAAAATCGACTCTCAGTGCTACTCCAACACCTATGCCAGTGGCAGAAGATTTAGGTCATATTTGGTTTAAAGTCAGGTTTTTGGAAACATTATTCATAAGGGACCAGTGATGGGCAGCTGGATTTAAACTTCAGTACTAAAAAACAAGTTCTCCAAATGCATAAAACCTGTATGTATGTAAATATAAAGGAAACCCATTCAAATATTATGCTCAGCAATATTCATGTTATAGCTTATACTTAGAAATCTAATGCCTAAACAGCGTCAACATGACATTTAGACGCTTCCAAGGAAAGAACTCTTCCACAACCTGGACCACAGATAAGCATGTTTATTTTAAGCTAATTTTAACATCTCAGATTTTTTTTATTGCACTGTGAAACCCTCCTGAGTCTGGATTCTGTGGAAATATTTCATCAAATGTAAACGCAGTATAAATTAGATGAATCATTAGACTAATAAGGAAGAATGTAGAGGAAAAATTGGACCAACCCAAATAAAACCAATGAAGTTGTCCTGCTGAGGAGACAGCCATCGTATTCACACTGGAAATGGCACTCTGGATAAGCACCACCAGCATCAATGAGCCTGTGTGGTCAGTGTCAGTGTGCAGTTTGCAGTGAACTCACTGGAGGAGGATAATGGAGGTTTTTAGGAAAAGGGAAGAACTGTAAGGATCTAACTGCATCTGCATCCTTATGTGTACCCCCACTGCACCACAGATGGCCCAGTCAGGGCCGATCAGTCCCATAGGCGGCCGCCTAGGGCACCAACTCCTGGGGGGGGGGGGGCTAACTTGCCAGCCAATGTCACTCTGCCTTCGCCAGTGGAGAAGATGCCACATTGGCTAGGACCAGTACTGAGCCCAGCGACAGGTGAAGTGCACTATACTAAACAATTACTATGACATGTTCTAACGCCCCCATCTTCCATAGCACACGGACTCTGGATGAAAGCCTGCCCTCTGCTGGTAAGCTTATGCACAGTCAGAAAGAAGACATGAATTTAGTAACTAAAGTATACACATTATTTAATTTAAAAAAAACAGCATAGTACAAACACATTACATCCATGTGCCTTTTGTGGTCTGGGATAGACTCCAGACCCTCCCAGAGCCCTAACTAGAAACAGCAGTTGGAAGGATGGAAGAAAGGATGGGTAAATACTACAAACTCCCAAGCATGCTATACTGGGTGGCTGGATATTACAAAGTACATATATATTTCAGTGTAACAGTGTAATAAAAACATTATATTTTTACTAGGAACACATATTTCTAAAGCTCAAAATGTAAGAATGATTAGAATAATTTTATAACCCAGTTTTGACAAGATAATGTAAAATTTGTTTACACTTTTATATGCTGTGGTCGGTAAATGTGACTGTTGTAGTAAAAGACATAATTTGGTTGTGGGCTTGTCACCTAACCACTGTTTAACAGCCCTCTCATGACCAGAGCTGACTCAATCTCTCCAAAACTACTTCCCTGGCTTTCTTTGGTGTGCTATTTTTAGTAAGTACTTCTGAAGGGTATTCTACCATTCAGTCTAGGACACTGCCAGTTTCTCGTTTATCTGACGCTACCCCTTTGTCATTTTTACGCACTGGCCTTCCTCCGTGTTTACCAAACGGTTACAAGGTGGCCATTTCAAAGCCATCAGTTCTCATTGACTATTCTGAGCGGCTCACTTATCGAAATAAGGAGGAACAGATGCTGTAGCCCGTGTCTATTTTTATGCCGTTAACTGTAACAGAGCTTTACTTTTACGGTTGGTGGACCGCCACTCCCATCTATGGGGGAACTGAGCAGGTGATCATTAATTTTGCTTTGGGAACTGCCACTTCTGTGCATGACTCAACTCGTATGACCCGTCCCCTAATGTAAACATTGCAAACTAGAGTCTGGAGTTTTATGAATAACAGGCAAATTGTCACTGGCTGAAATCACCTCACACAACATGTTGATTCTACTCTTACCAGTTGACTTATTACTTACACTGCTTAATCCATGAGCCGCTGCTGGACAAAAGAATGCCACAACCTTTTACATTATACATAGTGTAATTTAGGCCCACGTTATGTTACATATGTGGAGCAGCAGTTGGCGATCCTGATCCTGGAATGTCGGTATCCAGCAGGTTTCCTATCCTACACGATTAGTTACACTATCTGCCTAAGATCAGGTGTGGATCATCAGAGACCAGGAAGGACAGAAAACCTTCTGGATACCAGCAGTCCAAGATCAGTGTTCCCTACCCCTAATTTAGAGTAGAACACATGTATTGTTCTTAGCCTCTTAATTCTTTTCTCTCTCCCGGGTGTTTGGGCTGCTGTTTTGCACAATGATGATCTGTTAGCCTGGACATCAAACATAGGTGTTCTACCAATGCAAAATAAATCACCAATGTAAATGTACATTTTAATCGTATTATAAAATGGGCTCACAGAATCAGTCAAAATAAGCTTTATGGGCTATGAATCTTCAGTGTGATGTTGTTCTCGTGTTGTGACACTGCATCACGTAAGATCATCATATCCGGGCCTGTGGAAGGGGGGGCGTACCTGCCACTCCGACCTGGTGGTTAGCAAAGCCAGGCAGTCGGTTCACCCCCTCGCCCAGCCACAGGGAGAGTGTTGCTCTGTCACGCTGGGCGTGGTGAAAAGTGAAACCGTGGGAGGCTGCAACTGCCAGCAAGCTACCCTGAGAGATGGGCACATGCAGCCAGGCTGCCACTCGACCATCCAGCCTCCACTGCCTGAGAGAGTCTGACAGAACAATAACCGTGAACATATTTCGGCAGAATGCCCCGTGATTGTACGCCTGTAATTTGCATTTTGTATACTACACACATACACATCAAATTTTAGAAACCAGGGTTAAGATGCAGTAGAACTCCACATGATGCAATGCATTAATGAAGACGCTACACAATTTATTAATCATTAGATGGTAACTGTAAATGTTGATCTCAGACTGAATTTGATCACTTTACTTTCTTTGGGACACTTACGGTAATTCACTATGGTTTCCTATGGTTTTGGGGGTTTTGGGTATGGCTTTTTTACAGTAACCATGGTTTTACTAAGGTACCTCATGGTAACTATGATTACTAAGCTCCTACCCATATTATTGCCATGGTTTACTTATAGCACTGCATGCTAACTGCAGTGAAACCATGATAAAACCATAGTCATGGACTCATGGTTACCCAAAAAACCATAGTAAAAGCATGGTTCATTTTCGTAAGGGGAAGTTGATCGTTTACGTGAATGTAAACCCTCTAGGTAAACGTGTTGCATTATCCTTTGAGGAGAGCTGGGAATTCAGTGCGAAATCAATCTAAATCATTGGCATAGCAGCTGGGCTTTCGGGTGCATTGAGTGTTGGACCCACTTGCCTCGCAGCAGAACGTGAAAGGCGCTTTCGCTGATGTCGGGCTGGAAGTGGCGATCGCCGAGATCCACCGTGACGCCACCGAACCGGTCCACCTTTCCTGCCAATACATAGTTATTATTATGCGTCCCTTGAAGGTGACAACTGCCGGCGTAACGCGAGAAAGAGCGCTCTGTCCGCTGCAGGCAGAGCGATTTGTGTTTCGTAAGGGTGTACTTCAGAATTGGCAACAGCCTGCTACCTAACGCTGCCATCTTCTACACAAAACAGTAAATAAGACTTCGTCATCGGCAGTGTAACCGTAATACTCATAATAGCAGAGATACAGATACGCATGTCCACTTCTGAAAGAAATGAGAGTGCCTTATCTTCGTTTAGTAAGCGTATCCATTGTTGAGATTACAACGTTGCAAGTCATCACAATAATATAAGTGATATCAGGCCACGAACTGCCATAGTAAATCGCAACTGAAATATTCATGGGTGCAGGGCATGTAGTAAATACGGTAACGGGAGGCGTGACCTTTAACCGGGAAGTTTTTGCGAGTAGCCGCACTGAGCGCACACATGTGTAAGTTGACAACGTGCATAGACGGGCAGTTACCGCGTTACATTCACCATGTCATCGAAAAAGAGAAATAAAGGGAAGTCCGAGAGGTTAAACAGCGGCGAGACCTCCAGCGTGCTGGCTGACAACCCTGGAGAATCTCCGCAACGGCACAGTTTAGGAGCTGAGCGTGGGGACTGCGCGACATGCACCGGTTCATTCGCGGTGATCGACTTCATTGACAAAGGTAATATTAATATTAATATTTTTAACTTGACCTTAAACCTAATATACATCCGAATTTAAAACATTACTTAAACATATGAAGCTGCTTTGTTTCCGAACAATTTGTTTAGGTTTACGGTTTGCTTTTAACTCTGCACTTGCGTTGAGCATCTTGGCCCATGCGCATCATTACGTTACTTGGTGTATACTGTCTTGTTCCTGTCCCTGCGTTGCAGTCATTCTTGTAAGATTGTAAGCGTCACCTGGTCTTCCAACTTATAATTCCGTTTTCAGCTGATGACAAGGTTCCCAAAAAATGCCGGAGGTTTCTGGTCCAGCTCAGTTTAAACAGCATGAAGTCTGCAAGCATCTGCATTGGACGTCCGGTTCTACTGTCAAGCACGACTGGCAAACAGGAGGTATGGAGTCAGGCTACATGGTTGTTTTAATATTAAATACATTTCCATTTTATTTTCTTAATTGTAACTCTGATTGATTGATTAATAAATAAAATAAAGTTCAGGTCACTGTAGCGCCAGTACTTGTAATTGTAACTGCAGACTGATATATAGGCCCTTTCCCATACTCCTTACCTGTGTGCCAGGTGTGCACAGCCTGGCCGACAGCTACATTCCCAGGAGGCAAGGTCGGCTTGCAGGCAACAACCCAGCGCAACCTGGGAGTGAAGCCGGGGGACCGGGTTTCCATCGAGCCGCTGACCGGCCCTGTGCTGCAGGCTGATCAGGTCCACCTCACCCCTAGGTACGGTTCTGCACCTTGGAGCTGGGGGTGGGGGGGTTGTGTCCCAGTGAGCTGGCCTTTGCTATGTGTGAATGTGTGTGTGTGCAGATTGATAAACCATTGCTAAAGAGCTTTAAAGGCCCTGATCGTGTTTTAAATCATGGCTTTGCTGCACCATTTGTTTTAAATCCATAACCACAGTCAGTTGTTGAGCTGATTGAGTGATTACCTCAGAAAAACACGATGCCAAATCCTACCTTAAATCACTGCTGAGATTCACAGCAGCGAGAGACGTTAACACAAGAATTTAAAAATAATTTTTCCCTGGGATCAAAAAAGTCTATCTACTTGAATTCATGAAGATGCCATTTACCACCGAATGTACCATTTAGGTCAGGGGTGGGCAATCTTATCCGCAAAGGGCTGGTGTGTATGCGGCTTTTCGCTGCAACTCCCTAATTAGATAACTAATTATAGGACTGATTGGATGAAGAGTCAGTCCTCACACCTGGGTTTAAACAGCTGACCTTAGGGTTATCGCGAAAGCCTGCATACACAGCGGCCCTTTGCGGGTAAGATTGCCCACCCCTGATTTAGGTCTTTTTTTATTTGTTGTTTATTCTTTGTTTGTTCTTTATTGGACTGAATGGCTGTTTTTCGATTATAGTGCTGTTTTTGTTTTTAACTTAATTTTGTTCCCTTTCATTGAACCCCATGTTTCTGAATGTGTTGGTGGTAGAGTGATTTGGATAACTGCATCCCATTCAGTTGCATTTCCTGCCGTCCCATTATTTTATTTGTACAGTGTTTCCTTGGGTAGCAGTGTTTCTGCACACATTCAGGGTTGGTGTACAGTATGTGCACTTTGCATGTCCTTGCCGTGTGTCTCTGTTTCTTCTTCCAGTATAATAATTTTGACGTGCGCTGAATTGGGGTCTCTGAATTGCCATTGATGTGAATTCTATGTGAATGTGTGCCCATCTAGGGTGTTTCCTACACCTGAGCTTCCTGGGATAGATTCCATGACCCTATGCCATATAAGTAGTTGAAAGGACTGCTGGTTATGGGAATTAAATTTACATGAGTTCCTGTGATTGCAAAATTGTCTAATTTAATAAGCACTTTAATGTTGAAACACAAACAAAGAATGGATTTAACGGTTCTATTTTAATTATATTATATAAATTGATTATCTAGGTTATTTTTATGGACTATTCTGTTTGTGAACATCTTGCGTTAATAAAATGAGTCATTATCGCCATCTGCTGGTTTATCTACATATAACAACGAGGCCGGAGCTCCAGTATTGCTCTGTGTTAAAACAAATAAATGAAATAATTACAACTTTTTTTTTCCCCTTGCAGGCAAAATATTGATACCCTCAATTTAGAAGAGTTTTCAGACTTCGTTCTGCGGTCTGTTGGTGAGGCTTTATATTTTAAACAAAGTTAACTTTTTTTTTCTCCATGCATTGTAAATCGTTTAATCTTTGGAAGCCTCAGTGGTGAATCATATAGGCACCCAGATTGACTAGTTGCTTATAAAGGATCTTTGATGCTGCTGTCTTTCAGATGGGAAAATAATACTTCCAGGAAATATTCTGGCCCTCAGCTTCTTTGGGCGACCGTGCTGTCTAAGAGTGGATAAATTAACGGGGGTTGATGGGGCTACTTTGGAGGCGGCTGCTCCGTGTGAACCTGAAGGCGAGCCTGTGTGCTCAGAAAGTCTGGCCCTTGACCCCGACACAACAGACATTTCATTGCAGCTGAGCAATCTGAACATTGAGGATGTAGATCTGGGTCCTACCTTCAGCACCCCCTGCAAGCCTCAGACCCCCTCCCTGGACGCATGTAACGTCACCAGCTCGTCTGATATTTCCCTGCCTGTGTCACCCTCACCTGCGGAACAAGCAGGGGCTGATCAACCGCGTGAGGCGCCCCCTGGTGGTCGAGGGAGTGCTGACACATTTTACTTCATCTCCCCACTGACCAAGATCAGGTTCACAAAGCAGCCTCGACAGAGCAAGGAAGATGCTAGTGAGGTTGCCAAGGTCACCTACAGCATGATCGGGGGCCTGAGCAGTCAGCTGGCCATCATCAGGGAGACAATTGAGCTTCCGTTGAAACATCCAGAACTGTTCAAGAGCTACGGTACAGACATGCGCACGACTTTAAGATGACTTTAAGAGTTACTATTTAAGATGAATTGTAAGCTAGTTGTGGGATTCTGCATGGTTGAAGTACATCATCAGCTGTGGAGCCTATCCTAATTTATGTTTTTCAGTGTCTGTAGCACGCACACATGTTTTTGCTTTACAGGCATTCCCCCACCCAGGGGTATACTCTTATATGGCCCCCCTGGGACAGGAAAGACCATGATTGGACGAGCGATAGCCAATGAGGTCGGAGCTCACATGACTGTAATCAATGGCCCTGAAATCATGAGCAAGTATGTTAACACTCAGACAGCTGTTCAGCATGTATTACACCGTTTCTTCCTTTAGTCCCTGTATGACTTTTACCAATGTGATTTACTTTAAATAATGTCGGTAATTAAGACCACAGGTCAGTTGGAAATGTAAAATGTGGATGAACTTCCAGATGTCTACCTAATCAGATGAGCATTCAGTCATTTTTCAGAACTGGAATCGGAATCATTTATTTACTGGCAAATACATTTACATAGGAGGAATTAACTTACAATCAAGAAAATCAACATAAATTAAATGTATAATTAAAATAATGTGCTTGGTGCCGATGATATGAATATTTATAGTTTTAATTTTTACAGGTTTTATGGAGAAACGGAGGCAAGGCTGAGACAGATTTTTGTAGAAGCCTCTCAGAGGTAAGCAATTGTAATTGGCTCTTGATGACTTTACACCTTTTCATATGCTTGGTTTGCTTCAGCTTGCCTGTGTCTGTGAATCCTTTGGGTTGTGAGGGCATATGTAGTAATGGGATTGATTTGGATGGTGAGAACTTAATAGCAAATGCCATTGTAAATTCACAATGGTGCACTGCTGTGGTTTTGTTTTCTGCATTAAATTTAAATATTAAATTTAAAAATTAAAATTTTAAAATCAATAAATTGCACAGTAATGAATATGAGTGTTATATGTATCAGTAAGGGATGTGCCCAGTATTGACTGTAAGTCCAAGAATGGGACAGAATGTTGGAGCATGTGAAAGTTCTTGAGGTTCTGAAGCGGCGTTTGCTTTTATTTCGGTGAACCACGTTCTAATGTTGGATCTTCTTGACGCCCCTATCGACAGGCGGCCGGCGATCATCTTCATTGACGAGCTGGATGCGCTCTTCTCAAAACGGGAGGGTGCCCAGAACGAGGTGGAGAAGCGCGTGGTGGCTTCGCTCCTCACCCTCATGGATGGGATTGGCTCGGTACGTTGGGGGGAATCTTGCATTAAAGGATTTGAAATGGTTTATCGTGGTCTCATTTTTAACATCACAAAAACCTGGCATTTTAACAGGGGTTTATATCCACTGTAGGCTGCCCTCATTACCGGTTGGTTGTTGGTTCGGTTGTAAACTGTGGGCCCTTTTAAATACCTGTCTTTCACGCTCATTCCAGCATACTCCTTATACACATTTTAGGCCTTTATATCTTTCGTGTCCTGATGTGGCCTAGTCAGGCGGTGAACTCGGCTTGAGGAGAGGTAGGACTCGGCTCAGCTGGAGACACTCGGATGGATCTCACCTGTTAAGCCCATCAAATCGCAACCTGCCAAATTGGCTCAGACTGGACGCCGGGTTGGAATCTCGTGTAAATAACCTGTGCTGGATGGGAGGGGGCAGCCCCCCTGTTCATCTGTTCTCCAGCCCAGCAGGCTCGTGGTGTTGGCACATCACGTTTTTCTCGGAATCTGGCGAATGGACTTCCTGGTATGAATTCCAGTGCATGCCATAATTTATCCCCGCTTTGGCCTGCTCCTCTGTCTCCCTGGGCTTGGACTGGGGGTCGGGGTAGATTGAGGGGGGGTGTAATTTATAACTGTCAGTGGAGCCTCACAAATCAAGCTCTGCATGCAGCCCCAGTGAATAGTGATACAGTGTATGTCCCCTCTGTGAATAGGGTATATAGAATAGTGATACTGTGTATGTACCCTCTGTGAATAGGGTATATAGAATAGTGATACCGTATATGTACCCTCTGTGAATAGGGTATATAGAGTAGTGATACCGTGTATGTACCCTCTGTGAATAGGGTATATAGAGTAGTGATACAGTGTACGTACCCTCTGTGAATAGGGTATATAGAGTAGTGATACCGTGTATGTACCCTCTGTGAATAGGGTATATAGAGTAGTG
>JAODKM010000105.1:48964-65438 GCA_026780845.1 Petrocephalus sullivani | reverse complement strand
GGCGGACACTGAATAAAACGGGTGGAGGGCACTTGGTCAGCGGCACCGGGGGGTAGGAGGAGAAAGGAGGGCGGACATTGAATAAAACGCGTGGAGGGCACTTGGTCAGTGGCACCGGGGGGTAGGAGGAGAAAGGAGGGCAGACACTGAATAAAATGGGTGGAGAGCACTTGGTCAGCAGCACCGGGGGGTAGGAGGAAAAAGGAGGGCGGACACTGAATAAAACGGGTGGAGGACGATTGGTCAGCGGAACCGAGGGGTAGGAGGAGAAAGGAGGGCGGACACTGAATAAAACGGGTGGAGGGCGATTGGTCAGCGGTACCAGAGCAAGAACCTCTATACAGAACTGCTGTGTGCCAAGCGCACCAGTCAGAAGACCTTCAGAGTAAGAAAGCAGACGCTGTGTGGCTCCGAGGGAACCGTCCATTTGTTACCTGGGAAATAGCCCCCCTCCAGCCCCCACCCCCCCCTCAGAGAGGTGGCACATTTCACACTGCACTGGAGACAGAAGGAGGGGTAGTACCTTTGATCTATGTGCTAAAGCCATGCTCATTAAAGCTTATCTGATGCTTGAGACACGGGGAAATCAAAATTACATGGGACATTAAAGCTGCCCTGATTTGTTAACTGACAGCTGCCTTAACAGGCTGACTGATGGCTACCTTGATAGGCTAACGACCAGTGTCACCGTCTCATCAGCCCGCGGTGCAAATGCGCAGAGGGGCGGCCTTTGCTTACCTTTCACAGCGGTGTGGTCCGCTACATCCAGCACCACACGCAGCCCGTCCAGGTTGGAGATGGGCAGGCCCAGATCCAGAGGCTCCCTCTCGCCACTCTGCAGGGGTAATGTGCCAGTTAGCGCCGTGGGGGCTGGACGTCATGAGCGCACCGGCGCAGCCGTTACACGCTTTCCATCCTCGGCGCACGTCATGCCACTTACAATTCTGGCCACCAAGTCGTTCAGCTGGAGGCCGTACTTGGCGACGACAGGCCTCAGGACCTCCGTGACCGGCTTAGTGGGTTTAGCCTTCAAGCCAACTGACCGGTTGATGGGTACAAGGTCCAGTCTGGATGAAGTCACAGGATGGGGAAGGCATCCAACATTAGATACAGCCATGTAGGTCTGCCTTACTGTGTTGGCTTGCGAGTATTTCCTACTGATCATGTGACTCATTACATCACTAAAACATTTGCCAGTTATTTTACTAATCTCTCTGCTTTGTACAGCAGATCTTTAGAAAAGGAAACTTCTTCAAGGAAAACATCTTAGAAACATCGAGTACTCCCCTTACGCACCATTTAACCTGCAATTACCTGAACAAAGTGCGTTTCTCTAAGCGCAAGTCGCGGGAACTCAGGGTCATGCAGTCTTGGTCCAGGACCAGCGGCTTTCGGGGCAAGGAGAAGGGAGAGGGTGTCTTTGAGTGACATAAAGGCTTCATTTTTGGGGGGGGGGGGGGGACAATAATTTTAAAGGGACAGCCAGCAGAGACGCAGTACCTTCTCGCCTCCCACCAGAAAAAGGTCCACGGCAGCCAGATTGATGGAGAGCTTCTCGCAGAGATCCTGCAGCACCTCCCTGACAGACGTGCCGGGCCGGACCTGCACGCTGCAGCAAGTGCCGTCCGGCAGGTTGACGTTGCACTGCCGTACGGGTGCTGAGTTACGAGAGGCGTCGGCCTGCAGGGGGCGACAGGAAACAACGGCAGTCAGTCTGACTGACGGCCTGCCCACGCTCCCCAGTCTCCAGGGGGGAGCATGTCTGATGCCCCACCCACCCCGCCACAGGCCAGTCTGTAGGGCAGTCATGAACAGCAGAGAAAATCAGCTCTTTCATGCTTAAGACGTGCAAAAATGTACATTAACCTGGAGGCCATATTGTCGTGACACGATAAACCATGGTGTTTTGGTATACAGCAGTATCTTAGTGACATATATGCCACTCGGAGAAATACATAGTCAAGCCCCCCCACCCCACTTGGCATATGCCTCGGTACAGGTTATGGAAGGTAGGACGGTATGGCCAAGAACTTTTACCAAAAATAAAAAATAAATAAAGCCAGCTTCAGCCGCATGAATGGTGGGACAGACTTTTTGAAGTCTTACAACCAAACTTCCCCCCCCAGCCCCCCCCAGCCTACATCACATAGCTGGAGGAGGCATCACCGTCAGGGACTCCAGCGGAAGGGCCTTAGGGGAGGCTCAGCAGCCCGGGGATCATGCCGACCTTGCCCTCCCAGCACAATCCCCATCGCGCCCTTAGGAAACTGACACTACCTGCCATATTTACCCTATATGAAGCTTGAAGGAAAGAGGCACCTCTCGCTCTTCATAGGAAACCCCATCTCCCTTGTTAACATAATGTATGCAGGATGCCTGTTCTATCCATGGAGACAGTGGCTGAAACATTCACTTCCTGTTTACTTATTCAAACATTACAGAGATAGTCTGTGAGCACTTAGCACTGAATCACACAAGGCATGCAGAGGGAACCTGACATCGCTGCGATGGATACACTCCCAGCATCCTCTTTGTCATAAGCGAGAAGCAGCCCCCCGAAATTGCCTGGCCTCACCGCAATGCTTCCTTTTACCTAAAGCTTCACCTGATAAAGACTAGAGTAGAGAGCCCAGAACATTGACTACAAGCAGTTTCTCAAAGCGAGCTGCATTTCCGCAGGTGGTTACGCTCAGGACGACGGTGGGACGTGTGGGGAGAGGGGCTGCTGTGCCGGAGCATCGTGCCGACATGCCTCTACAACGCCTACTCACCTCGGCCTTGCCCCCAGAACTGGCAGTGCCCAGCTCCACGCTGGCGCCGGACGACAACGAGCCCTGCGATTCCCGTCTGCCGTTGCCGCCGGTGAAATCTGTGGGCAGGACACGCCCAGGAACAGAGCAGTTAAACGCACGCCTGCCGGGCCCCTGTGGCGGGTCGCTCGTTAAGATATACCGGCACGACTCACTGTAGCTGTAATCCGCCAGTTCCCTCTTCTTGGGCCCTTTCCCAAAACTCCGGTTGCGAGACCAAGAGAAGAAGAGTCCCTTCTTCTTATCGCCGTGGTCCTCTCGGCTGTCATCGTTTGCCGGCCGGCCCCCTTTGGACCTCTTCTCATCCTGCACCAGCCCACACTCCCCGTTAATCAGTGACGGGACGGCCTGCTTAACCCCCTAAGAGCCTCCCTCTATGTATTCCTCCTTGACCTCTGACCCTGGGCTGTTTGCTGTCTCGCTTTATTGGATGCTCGAGGCTTAATCTCTCCTTGGGGATTAATAAAGCCTGTGTGTCAGTGTCTCTCTCAGCTCAGAGCCTCTCCCTGCAGGCCTGCCCTCCCCCGCAGAGGCTGCCTCGGGCACGCAGGGACTTTCTGGACTGCTTACGAAAGGCTGTATTAGGAAATAAGGCTCCGTCAGCTGGAATCACAGGTTAGCGTGAGCGGCCCAACAAAAATGCCAGACACCGCAGACCTTGAGCAACGCTTCTCAAGGGAAAACAGGAACCAATTCACACCCCTCACCCCCTGCACCCTACAGAACAAGTGCAGGACACAGCCCCGGAGGGACCTGAGCCCGCCTGCAAGGCCCGACACCCAGAAATGGACGCCATACCCCGCTAAACACCACCTCACAAGCACAAGGTTTTATGGATGAGCCCGAGGCAGGATAGCACGGCACCGGAAACCCCCGAGGCTGGCGTCTGACTGTCCCGGGTGGCAGGTGACAGCATGAGGCCCACAGCGCATCCCTAGCAGGAATTCCACTCGAGGCACTGCAGGCGCAGGTGGCCTCTGCCCCATGCAGCGGTATCCCAGGAATTTCTTAATATGCCGCACGGGGCTGCCGGTTGGTGATGCCATTTCACATTCGCATTTCCCTAAGATCTCTTTGTCAGTGCCAGGGCTGCCGGCGAGCCAGTCTGCTCTCTAAGGGTCTGTCCGTTCTCTGGTAAACTGCAACCAGGCCTGACGGATGGGTACCTTCTTGGGCGTGGACAGGTTGGAGCGGTCGGAGCTGGTGCTGTCCTTCGACGTGGGGCTGCTGGGGACTTGGTAGGGATCGGGCAAGGGTCGGCCCTCCACCTCAGCCAGCATGCACTCCTGGTACAAGAAGGACTTTAGGAAGCGCGTGTAGCTGTCAAACTTCATTAGGTTGAAGATCTGCAGAGTGGGGGGAAGGGGGGGGGGGGGGGGGGGTGAGGAGTCGTCTCTGGTTCCTCAGGCAGCTGGGAGGCGTGCTGAGGGTTTCTCGGCACGCGTTTCGAGGAACGTGGCTCTGCTGCTGGCCCGGCTGCATGTGATGAGCCGCGGAGCAACTTCGCTGCACTTTCCAGCGTGAGCCTACCTCTAGCATGTTTACTTTGGAACACTCTGGGCGAGTGTAGGCTTTCCCTCAAAATGCTTTTTTGACATCTTTGAAGCGTTTTGCTTTCCGTTCTCTTGGCCACGATAACACGGCGGTTTGCTGGGGATGACCCTCTGGTGTGTGTTCACTGCCCAAGGGATGCTATTTTGGGACGTCGTAATTAGGAACATGCGTGGTCGACGACCACGAAATGGCCGGTTCCAGGCTGTTCTTACCCCCTCTTGAATAATTTCCTAATCATTAAAAGTATGCCTTGGCATTTAACCCTTTAGGCCAGCAAATGCCGCTTAGCGCTGAGTTTTCAAACTGGTGCGCTTGAAGAGGGGGCCTCCAGCCTCGATTCCCTCCAGATTGCTGGTGAATTCAAAACATTCAGGGGAATGAAAATGGGGTGGGGGAACAGGAATCCACATACGGTTTTAGTTTTCATGTTTTGACTTTTTATTCTTCCACTTTTGTGCTAAACAATGCAGCGGATGTTTTATTAACTAAACCACATGTGCTCTCTAAGTTGGATAGATTGGAGCAGAGAAGTCGTTCTAAGCATCCTGACCTTGATGCCTGCTCTGTGCATCTTGCAAACTTCTGTGTCACCATGATGTTTGGGTGAGGCTGCACGCTCACATTGGTCTGGAATTGGCATTCCTGACTCTGGTCATTTTGCAACGAAACCCTGGAACTAATTCAGGGTCGGTTGTGGCGGGAAACCTCTCATTGCACATTGTCTGTGCAGGAGTTTGGCATTGTGAAACCTGTGAGGTGCCTGGCACTGAAATCCTAGGTACTGTCCTGGATCAGTCTTGACATTGACCTCAAAGAGCGGTTTCTCAGCGAAAAACTGGACCAAGGTGTAGTCATAACTGTTTGCTGGGTTTACACTATTAAATTTGAAGGAAGACTTTAAAGTAGAGATGCACCGATCTGACTTTCTCTGTCCCAGTTCCTGGGCTCTGGATAATGGCCGATACCTGATGCCAGTGTTTAATTATTAAGCTGTTGGGTTTGTCTCACTGTGTATAAGAGAGATGTGTAAGGAGACGTACAATTTAATTAATATAGTAATTTAATGTTAGGTGTAAATAATGCTTCAGTTTAATTTTCTCTCATTTCTCCCACTGGCAACGGCAATACACTGGTGTAGCATAAGCTGTTGCGAGTATACAAAACAGCCCAGGCTTGCAACTCCCAAATCATCCATTTGCTTTTTTTTCCTATTGATCGCATTGTCTTGCACAAGTGCGTGAATTTTGTTTAGTGGGATTTTCCACTTGACGCTACTCTCACCTTTCAAAACTTAATTTTTTATAGAAGTTCTTCGAGATTGTCACCCTCATCACATATGGCCGATACCCAATCCATCTCATAGGTATGGATACAGTGAGGCAAACAAGTATTTGGCAGCCGCTGATTGTGCAAGTTGTGCCACTTAATTACAGACCTCTCATCTTTTTTTCATCGTAGGTACACGTCAACTGTAGGAGACAGAATGTAAAAAAGAAATCCAGGAAATCACATTGTATGATTTTTAAAGGATTTATTTATATAATTGTGCAGAAAATAAGTATTTAGTCAGTAACAAAAGTTCACCTCAATACTTTTGTAATGTAACCTTAGTTGGCAATAACAGAGGTCAAACGTTTCCTGTAGGTCTTCACCAGGTTTGAACACACTGTAGCTGGTATTTTGGCCCATTCGTCCATGCAGATCTTCTCAAGAGCTGTGATGTTTTGGGGCTGTCGCTGGGCACACGGACTTTCAACTCCCTCCACAGATTCTCTATTGGATTGAGGTCTGGAGACTGGCTATGCCACTCCAGAACCTTGAAATGCTTCTTACGTAGCCACTCCTTTGTTGCCCGTGCGTTGTGTTTGGGATCATTGTCATGCTGGAAGATCCAGCCATGTTTCATCTTCAATGCTCTCACTGATGGAAGGAGGTTTTTGCCCAAAATCTCACGATACACGGCCCCGTTCATCCTTTCCTTAATATGGATCAGTCATCCTGTCCCCTTTGCAGAAAAGCAGCCCCAAAGCATAATGTTTCCACCCCCATGCTTCACAGTGGGTATGGTGTTCTTGGGATGTAACTCGGCATTCTTCCCCCTCCAAACACAGCGAGTGGCGTTTATACCAAAGAGTTCCATTTTGGTCTCATCTGACCACATGACATTCTCCCAATCCTCCTCTGGATCATCCAGATGGTCTCTGGCAAACTTTAGACAGGCTTGGACATGTGCTGGCTTAAGCAGGGGGACCTATCAGGCGCTGCAGGATTGTTATCCATGACGACGTAGTGTGTTACTAATAGTAACCTTTGTTACTGTGGTCCCAGCTCTCTTCAGGTCACTGACCAGTTCTGTTCCCCCCATGTAGTTCTGGGGTGTTTCCTCACCGTTCTCAAGATCATTTGTACCCCACGAGGTGAGATCTTGCATGGAGCCTCAGGACGAGGGAGATTGTCAGTGTATTTATTCCATTTCCTAATAATTGCTCCAACAGTCGATCTCTTCTCACTAAGCTGCTTGCCTATTGTAGCTTGGCTCATCCCAGTCTTGTGCAGGTGTACAATCTTGTTCCTGGTGTCCTTAGACGGCTCTCTGGTCTTGGCCATGGTGGAGTTTGGAGTCTGACTGTTTGAAGGTGCGGACAGGTATCTTTTATACAGATAACGCGTTCAAACAGGTGCCATTAATACAGGTAACTAATGGAGGATGGAAGAGCTTCTTAAAAAGAAGTACCAGGTCTGTGAGGGCCAGAATTCTTGCTTGTTTGTAGGTGCTAAATACTTTTTTCTGCAACATTATACAAATAATTTCTTTAAAAATCATGTGATTTCCTGAGTCTTCATGACGTGTAACCTTTGCACAAGCATCTCAGATTGTAGTTTTCTGTTATTGCTATGTTTCTGTTAACTTTTTTTGTATACATTTGGGGCCTTTGTTTCCTGGCCTTAGTCCTGGGATCTGGAATCTGATAAGGCCTCAAATCCCCTATCCCCAGTACGATATAATTTTTACGGTTTATGTGTTTCATCGTTGTCTTATTAGCTTTGTTGCTGACCTGGGCTGTTTTCATGAAAGTGCATATAGCTGTCGAAGCAATCTGGTGACAGTTTCATGCTGCGGTTAATGATGGAGCATCGCTAACATCGCCACCAAAACACGTTTTATTGTGTTGTCATCTTTTTAAACTCCCTTAGGTGAAGATATCATTATAGTAACTCTTTAAAAGTGGTTTTAATAATGGCAAGCCAGAGGCTTCTTTAGATATTTGTCAAAAGCTAATCTTATTTAGATTGTTTACCTGTGTGAAACATTTTATAGTTATTCAGTCTGCTTTAATATCCATATGCTTTCGCATTTAACCCTAGTGGCTGGCATGCCGTTAAAAGTGAAGATCAACACCAATCCCCAGTGGGAGACTTGACAAATTTATCATGAGTCCATTTATCATGAGAATTGTATTTCACTTTTGGGATGGTTTGCTATGGTTGTTGTATTCCCCCAACGTTGTCATATGAGGGGAAACAAAGCTGTTTCCCGTTGCTGGGGTTTCGAGCACAGTGGGGTTAGCGCGTAGCATTGATCTCCATGTGAACTCCCCCAGCGGGGCTTTGTTCAGCATGTGGCGAAACACTCAGCCCAACTGTGCTCTGACTCCATCAGACAAACATGTAAACGTTCATATGTGTGCACACAACTGTGCGCATTTCGCCCGCGTCCATCTTTTGTGTGTTACGAGCGGGCCATAAATCTCGCAGTATTTTTCTCAGTCCGCGTTGCGACACCTATTTGCGGGATTGTCCAGGCTCACGCAGACCGGGCCGAGAAAACTGTTTCCAGGCCTCGGGCCTGGAGTTGTGACGCCGTCATGGTTCGGCCGTTTTGACCAGGACCATAGCAGATGTTTCTGTGATGCCCTGGGGCATTGATTCAAAGCGATGGCCATCTCATCCGGCCGCGAGGAACAGGCACATGGGGCCCCCGGCATGCGGCGAGGCCCCCAGATGGAACATGCTGACCTCGCGCCTTTGCTGCGCCATTAATTGTGTTGTTGAGAGTCTCGCTTGGATCCTCTGAAAATATAAACAGGATGCAGCTTTGTCTGATGGTAAATCCCTCCTGTCTGTCTCTGCCTGCTCATTTGAGGGAAGCGTGGGGGGGTATGAAGTCCATCTTGTCTTGGAAACTGGGGAGGCGGGAGGGAAATTGTGCCCTAATGCCAGGATTGGAGGCGTTAAAGGTTACAGAATCTGGACAATAGTGGGGGCTGAGTGGGCCAAAGTTTCAGGACTGCGATAAACCTGCTTGTAATTTATGTGCTTTTTATTTATGCACGGTTGATGCTTAAAATTGATCAGCATTCTAATTTGTTTAGTGTTATTCTGCTTCTGAGAGGAAATGAACTTGTCAGTGTCTGTCCCGGAATGTCCCGCCTGCATTGTTCTGATTCTGAGCACATTGCTGAATTGTAGACAGTGCTCAATGGGTTGCGCCATGCTTAAGGACACTTCTGTCAGTTTTAATTTGCTCAAACCTAGAGGGGAGCCCACATCCTGAAACACTTACCTGCACTTCCTTAGTATTTAGTGCTTATAAACAGCACCGGTGAATAATGGGGTAAATTTCCTTCTGTGACAAGGCCCAGAACAACTACAAAAGTAATACTGAGCATTGATCTGTCATTATAAATCCTTTTTTGGACTCGCAGAGCTCTGCTGACAAAGGACAAGCATTTGTAGCATCTGTGCCATGCCAGGCGTTTAACAAAACGGAAATCGCGCGGGAATTGATGTTAATTGCCACTGTCGTAACAGGTTGGGACAGCTCTTTGGCAGACTGGGTCGCCTTTTTTTTCTTTTTAGTGTTACTATTCTTTCATGTGGCTGATAATTATATACAGAAGACCAAAGACGACGAGGAGAGATTTAGCCTTTGTCTCCCTGTGTAGGGTGTAGGTTAAGCTGGATTTCCGCACCTTTTAGATAGGCAGGATCAGTCAGAGCCCGCGAGTCAGTGCTGAAACCTGCCTGAGTCGGTGCAGACACCACACAGACGATGATTCCAATGCTGCGCGCAATGCACTATGGACCCATAAAGCAGCTGGGACAGCATTGGTAACAACAAGGCCTGAATTGTTGTTTGGATATTAAATGAAATGGTTTCTTTGCCATTTGCACGAGAGCAAGTATGGGTAGACTGGAATTCTTTAGATTTCATATATCCCATTTAGCTCTTTTGAGACATGCACAGACACTCATCGTTGCTGTCCAATGAAAAATACGTATCTCCCAAATTCCATTATTTCAGGAGTGTGGAAAAATTTGTTCTCAAACTACATTTAAGTAAATATAAAGCAATGTCGTGAGCCACCTTTGGTACCATTAATATAAACTACTTTTATAGAGACATCAGTTTAATATTTTAAATGGACATGGATTCTTGTCAGCCAAGCAAATATTTCAGGATCAACAAGATATAGTAATCTTTTTTTTATTCACCGTTAACAATGATGTTTGCTAGCTATCCAGCTATCAACATTGTTAAAAATAGAGAGATGAAGTAATCCATTGAAACGACCATTATGATTACAAATGTTAACTAGTGCCAACATAAACGCTAGTTAAATTGATGACTTCATAAAACGTCTTTGCATTGGTCAATTACATGCCAGACCCTATCAGTAGACAGAGGAGGATGGCTGTGTTCCATCTATAATAAAAAAAATCGCAGTAATCAAAAGGTGGACATACATGGTTTTCAGTGGTCAGAGATGATATACAATGCTCACAGAAAGTCTTGTTTAATTCTGTAATAATGTTTCAAATTTACTGGTTTCATAACAAAAGTCCATTGACAAGCAATGTTTCACATATGTACACGTCTTACAGAAAGACTTTCTTTTTATTAGGTGTCATAATTTTTTTTGACTGACTCATTCAGTTCAGTTCTAGCCATTTTGCTGTTAATTCCAATTGTAGTCACTGGCTCCCAAGGAAATGCTAAACACACATCTCTGGTGTTTTATGTTAGCACAAAGGTGTTATGAATTACAATGCACCCAATGATGCTTGTCAATAAACGTTTTTACTCGGAACAGCTTTTTTTAGAACTATAATTTGGCTTTCAATTTATTAGTACTTGAAATTAATGTTTTACTTTAAAACTTCACTTTCTTTCTAATGTGATATATTTTTTTGTAAAGAAATGAAGTAATGATTCTTGTTACAAAACGAATAAATTTGCAATATTTGAGCTTTGTATGTGACAGTGAAGCTTTGGTTCAAACCACAAGTTCAAATATTTTTCCAGCAAACCTGGAGCATTTTGTTTTAATGCTATAGACGAAAAGGTCATATCTTCCTTTATGTGTTGAATGAATGTTAAATAGGTTATTTAACTATATATCTGCTTGTAACCATCTGAGGAGCAAATAGAGTTAAACAAGTAGTAGTGGGTGTTGGTTTAGCAGACCATGACTGTGTATAATGCAGATCTCTTCTCTGGGTGATGCATTCCTTCTGTGTCAGGTATGCATGCTCTGCGGCGGGCACTGGGCGCCAACCCTCATCTGCTGGACGAGCATGCAATGGATGCGGTGACCATCACCCTGGAGGACCTCCAGCAGGCCATGTCTGTGGTCAAACCCAGTGCCATGAGAGAAGTGGCCGTCGACGTGCCCAAGGTCTGTGTTGGGTTTGTGCCAGGTAGTGGGGAACTTCTCTGTTATTCAGATGGCCGGTTCAATCAAAAAGTAGCGCTACTTATATTTGCTTTTTGAAATCTTTTAATTAATTTGGGTACCTGAAATAGTTGGAGGTGTTTAAGGTACCGTTTAAATCAACGAACAGTTCTTACTTTGCTTCTGTGCTTTCATCTCATTTAAATTTATCTAACGGCGACACAATAGTTATCAAGAAATGGATGCGTGAAAGTATAGAACATACTTGTGAATGCATTTTATTGATCAATCTTATTATTAATGATTTCCATATATGCGTCCAACAAAAGAAATCCATACCAGCATCGTAGGTGTTTATTGAAAGCATGCTGGACAATTCTGGTGTGTTTGATGTCTTAGGCCAGTCTAGGTGGCCAGATGCTGGAGATGAAGGGACTTCCGTTGCTGAACCCAGTTTAGGGGTCAGTCGCAGAAGGACACCTGGATTATATCCACATGAGTGTGACATTTATTTCTGATCGGTTTGTTTAAGGTTGGTTAAAGCTGGACAAGCATCAGGAAGAGGACCTTTTGATATTTTGATCTGGCACTGTAATTGACACCCTCGTCATTTTTTAAAAAATGGTTTAAAAAGTCCACATCCTGTCAGGGAGAAATGGGGACCGCGAGGTGTGACTTATATTATGCTCCTTTTCCTTCAGCCTGCAGTTTTGACAGAGGAGGCATGATCTTTTGTTTGATCCTTGGCCCCTAAGCCCTCACCCCCCCGCTCGGTAGAAATGCAGATGTATTCAATGCGATGGTTCTTTCTGCAGCACATCTGCACACCTGCTCGGGCAGTTTCTGCAGGCTGATGGATTTACAGCGAGCAGGTACTGGCAGCGCCGGTCGCCGGCAGTCTGCCGCTCCGTGTCCCCCGCCTGGAATTTACAGCGCATGGCTGCACGCCAGGTTTCCGGGAGGCGCTCTTTGCACTCAAGGTGGCCCCCCAGTGGCCTGTGACAGGTCACGGTGTTGCAGAGATGGGGGGGTGGAGGTCGTAGCCATGTTTAAATGAATGCAGGCAGTTGTGGCGGTACCCTTTCTAGGTTTTAAGGGCAGGGTGCTGGGGCTCAACGATCACTTTAAGACGGATTTCCTCTCTCTCGCTGTTATCATGACTCTGCCTCCCCTGTTAGACCTGTCAGATTCCCCTGCTGTTCCTCAAGTCTGTACTTGTGGGAGCCCCCCCCACCCCCATTTCCCTTGTCAAAGTGTCCTGATTAACCTTTTCCACATAGAGTTTTATTAGATCTGAGCTGTATGTTTCCTGCTTGTCTGCGGTAGGCGACTTCTCTGGCATCATGGGGGCCCAGCATCCGCAAACGTGTATGTAATCTGCCCCCCCGTATCTGTGCAGTCCTGCCGGGCACGATGGGTGGTGACGTTTCCGCGCCGGAATTCTAGGCCCTGTCGGTTCTGCCTCAGGACTAGGCTTTATCAAGTTCTTCTCTTTCTGACTTTCTACCGTCACAGGTACGATGGTCGGACATTGGCGGAATGGACGACGTGAAGCTGAAACTGAAGCAGGCTGTGGACTGGCCCCTGAAGCACCCTGAGGCCTTCTCCCGCATGGGCATCCAGCCTCCCAAGGGAGTCCTTCTCTATGGGCCCCCTGGGTGCTCAAAAACCATGATTGCCAAGGCTCTGGCCAATGAGAGCGGACTCAACTTCCTAGCCATTAAGGTAGCGTGTTTCCCATTTGAATCATATGGGACCAATGTGTTCAGGTACTGCTGATTTTTAGGAACATGAGACTTCAGGACTGTGCTCCACCTTCTGATGTCAAAGACACAAAAGTTGACACCATTCAAAATATTTAAATAGAAGTGTATATTGCAGCAGGTAATTCACATCTCTTTGTGTTTCGGTTCATTTGTGGTCAGCATGGCTCAGTTTATCGCCCTCTAAGCTGTCAGACGGTCACTGGGTAGTTTTATGCTTGGGTTCTCAGCTTCCCTGGAGCTGCTGCTCTCAGATTCACAGGCCCTCCCACTTGACCCGCCCTTCCCCTTCGACCTCGCACCGGTGGCACCCTTCATCACCCCAAAAGCCCCACTCCCCTCGGAATCCTTTTGAGCTCTGGCCTGGACCTCTGGGTGAGGGCCAAGGGTGACGTACCTGTGACAGCTTCGCTCAGCGGGGCTCTGATTGGGACGAGGGACGGCCCAGCGGGGAGGACAGTGTCCTTGGAGCGCTCGAGTGGCCGGGAGCCTCTGGTCCCACGTGCCAGACGATATTCACAACTACAGAAAAATCATTCGACCTCCTGCTTATTTAGACCCATTTGTGCTTTTTGTGGTAAACGGCAGTGTTACCAAATTTAACATTAAGATTGGAAGTATATTAATAGAAACTTACGGCTGTAAACTTCGTTTTAATTAAATCATTATTTAATTATTATTATTTTTTGTAAGATAATTTGAGTAGCATGGCAGGCACTGGTGAGTTGGCTGGGAAACTGCATTGGCCTTAAATGGGGTCTGACAAGTGTTTGCGGGAGTATTGCGTGAAGTTCAGGCCTTGCATGCAGCCGCTGAAGAGCAGCTTAATGCCTCTAATGATTTCTTCTTTTTTTCCCCCCCAGGGTCCGGAATTGCTTAGCAAATACGTGGGCGAGTCTGAGAGAGCCGTGCGAGACGTAAGAGATGCGCTTGCTCCGTTTCCCATTCAGCTGTAGTGTGGCTGTCAGAAAAACAATAATGATAAAGTCTGTCTGTGGAAAGTCATTCCTACTGTGAGCATCAGCATTAAACACTGGTGTGACTGAGCTGTTGGCCTGCCTCCCACCAGCATGTCTCCGATTGCAGGTCTTCCGGAAGGCCCGCGCAGTGGCACCTGCTGTCGTGTTCTTTGATGAGATTGACGCCCTCGCCGTTGAGAGAGGAAGGTAGGCCGTTGTTCTTGGGGTCTGAGCCCAGTGATGGGCTAAGCGTAGAGAGTCTTTGTTAGTGCAATGAGCGTCTTGTTTGTGAGGCATGAGCA
This sequence comes from Petrocephalus sullivani, assembly GCA_026780845.1. Lineage (NCBI taxonomy): Eukaryota > Metazoa > Chordata > Actinopteri > Osteoglossiformes > Mormyridae > Petrocephalus > Petrocephalus sullivani. The sequence continues at coordinate 51,373 of JAODKM010000105.1, read as the reverse complement.
GAATCAGACCAACATTCGTCTCTCCGGGGGGTGTCGACGCCGTGGCATTCTAATCTGGCAGGGGAAGGCAGTTTAGTGGTGGGTCAGTGTAGCATAGTGTAGTGTAGTGTAGTGGGGGGGCTGTGGAACATCTGCACAGGGAATCCTTGGGGACCAAACAGTGGGGGGGGGGGGGGGGGGGGGGAGGGTGTAAGTCACAGGTCCACCTTATGATTCGTTCTCATCTGGTGGTTTTTAATAACACAGCACCCTGTTTTCAGTATTGCTGCCAGTGCGGATGCTTGTGTGCAGATGAACACGCTGCTCCACGCATCACATCTGAGAGTGCTACGTGCTCCACTGCGCACACTAACGGCCTTTCTGTGTAGTTAACAGGGGGCCCAGCACTTCATAGGGGCCCTCAGACAAAGTGGGACAGAGTTGACATTTTCTCAGGGGCCCCAGTCTTTCTAGGTCCCCCCCTGATAATTAATTATATTGTATATAGAATACCATTTAGATTTCTACATTACAGCCCATTGTGTTGGCTGTTATTGCAGTTTGCCTTACATTTGTCTTACATTGTTACATTGTCAGGCCAACGAAGTTTAAGGTAAATTGGTATTGTACCCATTTGCCCTTGGAACTATAGTCCACCTCTTAAAATGTCTGTTATGTCATGTGACCCTCCGGCCGAATAATACCACATGCTCGACGTTCCTTCGCTCTTTTTCCTTTTTTGTTCAGTTCACGGGCCAGCACCATCCTTCCAAGCACCTGCTGGAAGGCGCCAATCTATTTTTAAGATGAACGCTGTATTTTTCCACCGCTGGCCGGTGCGCCATGTGACGGCCGAGATTGTGTGGCCCGGCTGAGGAAGGTCTGTGCGTGAATCAGAAGTCATTGGTCAACCACTTCCTGCCCAACACGGGGCTGGAAGCAGACATTTTAATGATTGGAATTGAAAGAAAACTATAGCAGAAAAGAAAAAACAAAGGGATGAAGAGACAACGTGTATTTTATATAGACTCCCAATTGCTAGCATATATATTCTTAACACAGTAAAATTCCTGCCCCGTGTGGATTTGGGAGGTTGTGCTTCAGGCCACATAAACCAGAGATCGTTGTAGATTACCCCCACATGTGTTCTCAACGAGAAAAACCTGAGCAGGACTAGTGGGAAAGAGACAGCTTATTAGAAAGGACAGACAGGTCTCACTGCCTGTCTCCCTGTGGCCAAAATGCACAATAGTAAACACAAAACACACCTGCAAGCAAACACAGCGGCAGCCTTTTCTGTCAGAAAAATTCTTGATAACTAGAGTCTGTTCTCCTCATACTAAAATAGATTGCAATTGTTCCCAGAAAAGCAGAGTAAAAACAAAGCCTTTCTGAGAGCACACTGGCAGAAGTGAAATGGAAAAAGTTTTAATAAAGCGAGGCCAGCTCTGTTCTCAAAGGGGAAAGGGCCTATTTAAGGCCTCCTGCTCCCTAGGGTCTCTGGAGAACCCAGCATTCAATCCACAACTTGGACTTGGAAGGGGCGTCATCAAGGCCTCTTTCCTGTTTGGGTGAAATACGCTTATTATTCCCGGCCTGACGCTAAAGCAGCAGTGAAACTTCGGATGTGCCCCATTACCGATATCAACACAACAATCATAAATGAAACAGGAAGCTTTAACTGAAGCGTTTTGATGGACAATACCATCTGTTTTTCAACAAGCAGTCATTTTATTATTTCTCCTGACTTGATGGAGGAATGTTAGACTTGTGCAGCATGAAGGAGGGCAGATGCTATACTAAGTAGCTTATAGTTTAAGAACATAAGAAATATACAAACGAGAGGAGGCCATTCGGGCCATCAAGCTCGTTTGGGGAGAACTTAACTAATAGCTCAGAGTTGTTAAAATTTTATCTAGCTCTGATTTAAAGGAACCCAAGGTTTTAGCCTGTACTACACTAACAGGAAGACTATTCCATACTCCATCAACTCGCTGTGTAAAGAAGTGCTTCCTCAAATCCATCTTAAAATGTTCTCCTGCTAATTTCCACCTATGGCCACGAGTTCTTGTATTTGAACTAATGCTGAAGTAACTTATTTGGTTGAACAGCATCCAGTCCTGTTAGAATCTTATAGACCTGGATAATACCCCCCTCAGCCTCCTTTGCTCGAGGCTAAACAGATTTAGCTCAGCTAACTTTTCCTCATATGACATTCCTCTAAGACCAGGAATCATTCTTGTAGCCCTACGTTGCACCTTTTCTAAGGCAGCAAAGTCCTTTTTAAGATAAGGAGATCAAACCTGCACACAATATTCTAGGTGTGGTCTTACCAAGGAATGGTATAATCTCAACATTACCTCCCTTGACTTAAACTCAACACACCTAGAGATGTAACCCAACATCCTATTGGCCTTTTTAATTGCTTCC
>JAODKM010000105.1:17801-37986 GCA_026780845.1 Petrocephalus sullivani | reverse complement strand
CCGCCCACGCCCATAGCTTTCCCTTTTCCTTCCTTCCTTCACTAATGGCTCCCTTGTTCCTGTGCGGCGGTGGCTGCCAGGCATCAGCCATTGGGGAAGATTCATTAGAAGGCAGGCTGCAGTAATTGTAAACAGACAAGGGCCCGGAACGGCACTCTCGCCCGGGGCCAAGTGGCCGCTAACGCTGAGGGGTGGCGGGAGGGGGGGCATCTTGCACTCTCACAGCCGGAGAGGAGACACTCTTGGCTTCACCGTTTGTCAGCCATTTGCGGCCATTTGTTCTGTCTGCATCCTGATTGGTTTATCGACTCGGCCCGTGCTTCGTATCTGTAATGTGATTCGCTGCACAAATTAAAGACGGACTGGAGGCTCTCTGTTGCGACCCATTTCTCATGCCAATTCAAAAGTGTCCTTTCTTAGGAAAGGTAGCCCTTCCAAGTGGCCCTTCATCAGCATGTAGGTAGCCTGTGTATGTTGTCCTATAATGCTAGCTGATTGGCAGGTAGGATGAATTTGCTGGGAGGGGTGTGGCTGCCTATGACCTGGGCCTATCCCCCAGCAGCCCAACTGTAAAATCTCTTACGGTTCGACGAGGCATGAGGTCAGGCCTGGTTCCCAAACTAGGCCCTTATTAGGAGTCCCGGCACTGGTCCATGCGTGAGGCCAGCCATGTCCCAGCAGTGCTTCAAATGCGTTGTGCACTGGGATATTTACAGGATGTGGACACTCGCCAACTGATTTCAGATTGCACATGATGATTTGCAGGATTCAAACACCCGGCTTTATTTATTCAGGCTTTGTGTGTGTGTGTATGTGTGTGAGAAAGAGAGAGAGAGAGAGAGAGAGAGAGAGAGATTTGATTTTATGAATCATTGCTGAACATATGCGCCACCAAAACAATCAATCAAAAGCCAAGGTTTGTTTAATGTTGCAGGTCCATGTGTGATACTTACTGCTTTATCTGCTGTTGATTTGGATTTCAGTAATGAATCAATTTTCTAGCTGCAGTCTCAGTTCTGTCATAGCTGTTCTGTTAAATTCCCGTTATAGTATGCAGTGGTTGATGGGTACCAGAGGTGTGGAAGTTTGGTGGCAAACCTCAGTGTTGGTCAGGAGTGCCAGGCCATCCCTGCGCTCTATCCTGCGACTTTGCCGACCCCTTCCATGTGAGCGCTCGTGCTCTTTTCCCGTCTCCCTGCAGGCCGGCCCCCACCCTTGTTTACATGCAGGTTTGTTTGTGGGTAAACAGCGCAATTGATCAGGCATCTTTGCAACCAGCATCCTCCTCCTGGCACCAGTAAAGGAAGACTGGAAAATCACAGTGCCATTCACAGTGGTCCAGGGGTGCGAATTCTGCATGCTTAGGCATTTTGGTCATTTAGAACGCAACCTTTTAGTTTGTTCACATTTCGCGAGGGGAAACGTAATGGAAATGTAGGAATACTCCTTGTTGTCTCAGCCGCTGGAAACTTTTGTGCTGTAGACGAATATAAACATTACAGTCGTTTACAACTGCAGTATCCTGTTATTTTATGGGTTGTTTACATCCCTTTTGTATGTGTATAACATGACTGTTTTGTTTTAGTTTAGATAAGTCTTTTTCTCTTATTTAATGGCAGCCTCTGAGCTTGCCCAGTTCTGATGCGCTGCATACTTTTACTTTGAATGAATAAAGGTATGTTTGTGTGTTTTTTTTTTTTCTCTTATTTGATACAGCTTGATGTTTATACTTTTATGTTGATATATGTTTATATCACCTGAGGGATTGTCCATCAAGTTTTTGGAAAAAAATATATATTTAACTCAAAATAAACTTCTAAGACAAAAACAATGCCTGGCACTGCTGTGCAGAGCAGATAGTGATAGATGGTGGTCATGGAACATGGACCTTAAACCGGAAGGCTGTCGGGTTCAGTACTTAGAGGCGCTTTGCTGTAATACCCTTGAGTAATGTGGTCGAATTGCTCCAGTGAAATATCCATTTATAAACAGTGGGCAGAAAATCAAGTGATGGAAAATCTAAGTGTTAGCATTATTATTGGTTCGCTCCGTTCTGCATCTGTTCCTTCCTAACTTAACGTGTGGTGCAGGATCTTTTTCACGTTCACTGCTGCTGACCAACTAGAGATTTTTATTTCAGTTTTTGTTTTATTTCGGGAAGCCTCCCCTCCCTCAAGTTTGTCTATCCTTCTGTCTTTCAGGCCTGCCTGGAAGGATCCATATTTTTGTGGCAGAATCTCGTATCTTCCTTGATCTTTGGTGGGGGAAATAACGTCAAGAACAACCAAATAAAGGGGGAAGAGCTGAAGTGCGTTACAGATACTGCTCATGCTGCCCCTAAGATGTTCATTTTGTCCACTGATTATGGTGTACGGTTTCTCTAAAGACAAACAGAACCCTATAAATATGGCTGATTCGAAAAACTCCCGCATTTGGGGGGGGGGGGGAGCCAATTAGGGGACGGAAACCACTAATTAAAAGCTACATGCTCTACAGATTGCATCAGTTTTATTTTCTTTGTGACTGGTTGGGTTGTCATTTTGGTTTTGGGCCATTCCACGTCCTTTTGATTAAATGTAGTGGGGAAAGTTGCCTTTTTGTTTCTTTTTTTTTGCTTCTATGCTTCAAAATGAGCAAATGTACCAAAAATGTGTGTGTATTCCCAATGCTTCCTCTCTGCATCCGGCCAGCACTGAGGGCGCCCTGACGTAGGCCTGCAGCGCTCCCACATGCTTGACGTAGTTGCTTATGGATATCTCTTTGCATTATCTGCTTGTCAGCTTTTGATTTATTGGCATACGCGTACGTGTGTTATGACTTTGGATGACCCGGATCACTTTATGCTTCAGGGATGTGGTGGTTAACCAAAATGCTCAAATTGAAACCCTACAGGGAACGCGATCTCTGCCTCCAGTAATCTGCTTCTGATCTAAGTAGCGTGTGATAGGGCAATCGGAGAACTGATACTGGAATTATCTCCAGTTCTGCTGTAATGGGTAGACGAGGTGTTTGAGATGGTACAAAAGGTAACAACTTATTAAAGGTGACGGCTGGCTGGTCCGGGGAAGGGTTTAGGAGACCTGGCTGGTCGAGGTTCAGGCCCAGTGCTGATGGAAGCGACAGCCGGCTGCTGTGGTGTCTGCTGTTCAAAGTATCTTCTAAGCCTTGCCTGCCTGTCAGCCCTCTCTTTGGCCGTCTCTCACTCTAACCGGGGGGAGACTGGGGGAAACTCAAGTTCTGACAGGCATTCTGGTGTGGGGGTGCAGATGCCCCCGGCCAGGGAAATCTGTTCCATACTCTGATCAGGGGATGGGTGTTGAGAGGAACGATGGTGCCTCTGGATGATATTAATGACCACCTCATAGCAAACTACAGCTTAGCACCCTGTCACCTTATGTGGGGATGGTTAGAAGCCACCAAGTCAGCCGTGTAGGGGGTCAGTTTGAGCCTGTGGTTCCCCACTATAACTCTCAGGCCACGCCCCCTCTGCTTTGGGGGCCAATGGTGAGCTTGCATTTCCAGATGGCCGTAGGCTTGATACCTAGCTTGAGGGCAGCTGAGGGCCCTGTCATCATTTTCCTGCCCTGGAACGGTAGCAGCAGCACTGCGAGGAAAAAAAGAGAAGAGAGGGAGACGGAACAAGGAGGGAGGGAAAACCCCCCCCCTCTAACCTCTTTCTCATCTCGCTGATGTCTTTCGCATATTGGGCTCCCGAGTGGCGTCTTGCTTGAGTTGGCTTTTTCTGTTAGTGACACTTTGTATGACACCAGACATATGCAAAACGGAAAGGAGGAAAATGTCATTCCCAAAAATCCCATTTGCTGTCATTTGGAGGAGGCTCCTTATACCTTATACCCCACATGTGTACCCCTCTGTTCACTTTCTGCAGGGCACAGGGGGATCAGCAGCAAAAATGTTTTTCGTTCCAGTGTATCTCAGTGCCGTCCATCTTTGGCCTTTTTCTGGCAAGCATGTCAGCTTTGCCCTGCAGCCAGCCATGTCCACTTTGTGGCTCCCGCCAGGCGGAGCAGCATGGGGTGGAGTGCGTGAACACGTTCTTCTGTGGCCTCTGTGGCATTCTCTAACCCCCCACCCACCCCCCGTTGTGATGGTTGTCAATGGAATGCCTGCCGCAATCACAATTTCAGCCAACCCCCCCCCCCCAAATTGCTGCCCTTGTTCCCTTTCTTCCTGTTCTCTTGTTTGTTTGTGAAAATTTTTACGGAGGGTTTTTTTTTTATTTTTTAAAGCTCAAAAGGCAGTTTAATGAATGTGGCATTGGGAAACTGGCAGAGCTACAGAAGAGTGCTGTCAGCAGGGAGTGAGTTGGGGGGGGGGGCATTTGGACAGCTGTCAATTCCACAGGAGTGGGGAATAGACTACAGTACACGCCCCTCCCCACCAAAGCATGTTCTCTATTCCTCTATAGGCCAGCTGGGCATACCAGGTGTGTGGCTTTCTGTTTAGTCAGGCCGGATGTGTCACACCCTTCTGGGCCCACATAGGTCACATATTTTGGGCAACATTCCCAGTGGCCTGCCAGCTTTGCCTGAATCTCAGGCATCCAGTCCGGGATGGGAAATAATTCTTAATCATTCCTCATACCAGACAGCGGGAAAGTTTAGCACACATCCACATGATTTCCTATGAACATGTGACCCGTCTCTATACTGCCACATGATTTCCTATGAGCATGTGACCCGTATCTATACTGCCACATGATTTCCTATGAGCATGTGACCCGTCACTATACTGCCACATGATTTCCTATGAACATGTGACCAGTCTCTATACTGCCACATGATTTCCTGTGAACATGTGACCCGTCTCTATACTGCCACATGATTTCCTGTGAACATGTGACCAGTCTCTATACTGCCACATGATTTCCTATGAACATGTGACCAGTCTCTATACTGCCACATGATTTCCTGTGAACATGTGACCCGTCTCTATACTGCCACATGATTTCCTGTGAACATGTGACCCGTCGCTATACTGCCACATGATTTCCTATGAACATGTGACCCGTTGCTATACTGCCACATGATTTCCTATGAACATGTGACCCGTCTCTATACTGCCACATGATTTCGTGTGAACATGTGACCCATCTCTATATTGCCACATGATTTCCTATGGACATGTGACCCGTCTCTATACTGCCACATGATTTTGTGTGAAAATGTGACCCGTCGCTATACTGCCACATGATTTTGTTTGAACATGTGACCTCTGCTGCCACATGTTTTTATATGAACATGTGACCTCTGCTGCCACATGGTTTTATATGAACATGTGACTGTCACTTTCCGTTGCCACGCGGTTTAACATGAACGTGACAGTTATGTCGCCACATGATTTCATATGAAATTGTGATCTGCCTGTTTGCTTCTGCATTGCAGTTTGACTGACTTGATAGAAGTGTATGAGTTCGCGTTGGTTACTGACCAGAAGATGTATTCAGTATGTGGTTACAAAATGGCATTTTATTGAGTTGGATGGATATGAACATTTGGTTATGAACCTTTTTGGTGCCAAAAATGGCACAAATGTTTTGCATGAAAATTCTGAAAAACTCATTCAGAATTTATGCTAATCAGCACTTTTTTAAGTGCAGAATTTTTCGGCGCTGGGCCAGTAATAAAATGCATAGTTAACTTTAATAAAAAGCGCATAAGAATGTAATTTTGCATTTTCTGTTAAAAACTATGCAACTCCAGTATATCATGTCTCAATATCCACTCCCAGAATGTTCTCTTTTAGAGCTTTTCTGTTGAACATCAAAGCTAATAAATGAGAATCGTTGCTCTTTCCGGCACTGGTAGGCTGGTAGGAATTGTGCTGCCATATCTGTCTGTGGTTTGAAAACTGATGTAGGATGTAGGATGTTCCCAGATTCATTTTACAAGGAGACTAAGTGCTCAGCACTGACTGTATTGATTAACCTCCCTGATGCTCCGTAATCTTTTCAAATAAGTAGCTCAACAGTGATTCCCACATCTGATGATGAATTTAACTTTTATTTTTTGTACTTATGCATTATGATAGAACTGGGGGAAGGTATTCACGCAAATTTCCACCTTAAGCGTCACAAATGACGTGGGGCGGCGCCGTAGGGCAGACCGTGTTTCTCGCTGACAGAATTTGAGTAGTTCTCTGAGCAGATTTTATTTATTTCTAAAAGTGTACCAGTCATTTCAGGCCTGTTCGTTTTTTTTCTCTCTTTTCTCAATGCCTTGGTCTTCCCTGAATTTAATGAGCTACATCTCAAGTTTGCAAAACCGTATTCTGACAAATAAATGTTAGGCTTCCTGCTGTTGCCTCAGGATAGGGTTTCTGCCAGACTAATGAAAGTCTAAGGCGCTGTGAAGCCTGAAATTCCTTTTCCATCTGAAGTTCGAATCAGTTTGCTGATGTCTTTTTCTTCCTCTTTTCTCCTCTTAAATGCTTGGCTTTTGTCTAGGAAGGAGCCTTTCCTCTCCTGATTGGAAGCCTGTGGAAGTGTTGAGTCTGGGGTATAGATTTGTGTCCTAATCCAGCACGGCCTGTGAGTGTTTGACACCTCCTCAGCCCTCCTCTGCTGTGGAACCTTGTGGTAAATCAGTTGCCCAGTTGCCCATGTGGGTAATCATGCCTTCAAATAAAGCTTGCATCTTCAAACAGGCTGGGTACGCTATCTGGGGTGATCACCAGGACTCCGGGCCAATCGGGTGTCATTGTCTTCGCCTGCATGTAGCATTGCGTGATCTCGTCATGAAGCCAACCTCACCGTTAAATTCAAATGTCGTTAATGTAGACTGGCCTTATTGCAGATTACCCAGACTCTGAGATTAACGTCTCTTCTGCATGACAGGAAAATCACCGCCTCAGGGAATGCTGGGTCAAATAATGCTGCGTGACCACTTAGAACGTTTAAGATGCAAGGTTCAGGGTTTTTCTTTTTTTTTTTTTTTTTTTTAAGTAAAATGAAACTGTAGACTAGACCAAACATTTATCACAATAGTCATTATATCTCTTCTATCTGCATACTTGGCTGGGTTTACTGTATGATTTACCTTTAAAAGGCTTGCATAGTAGATGATTGTGGAGAGTGATGAGTCCCAGGGTCCTTGTTATCAGATCATCCTTGTGGTGGTGGGTTGTAACAACGGAGTTCTCACGCTGACTGACTGCTTAGGAATTGCCTAACTACTGGTGACTCTAATCTAGTCAATCCCAATAGTTTGACCCGATATTATATTATTAGGACACAATGGTGCATGTGGCCTTGCCAGGAGTCGGAGCCCTAATTTTAAGTAGGAATGTTTTAAATTTTTTCAGGAAAGTCTTTCTAACTACAGTACAATCCCGCTTAACCGGCCACCTCGGGACTGGACCCATGGCCGGCTGCCGTTTTGGCCAGTTAATCCGACACATACCTATTTTCATTTGAAACTACAATTCGTTTACGTTTTGTATTCATCGTAAAGGGAGGGAAACAGTTCGGTAAAAAAAATCTGAAAATACTTCGCCTCCCCTTCTCCAATTTAAATTCCAAGAATGTTTGCTTCAGTCACTTCGTTCCACGTAGTCTGACGTACTTTTTTTTTTTTTTTTGAACTCCAAATCGTTGTTTTATTACTACCTCCCCTTTACTTGCTTTATAACTTAAATGTAGCCTGGGTGCGTTCAACAACGATTTGGCACTCCACCCTACTACTAGAACGAATAAAAGAACTCTGCTATACTCGTCGTAAGCTGGCCAAATTGATTTGTGGAAAATTAATAAAGGAATATGTAAACGGAAATCACTCTGAGCGTAGGAGCCCTCTCACCATCCAGGAAAGAAGGAAGTGCATACATATAATGTATAAAAAAAAAATCATTTTATTTTAACAGGCCGGTTAATGCGAGGCCGGTTAAGAGGGATTGTACTGTAAGTGCGTTAGCGTCCAGTTGGTTGTCTTCAGATTGACCGTGTTATTGACGGCTTGTTCACAGGAAGGCCTTACCACAGTAAGTGGCATACGTGTGATCTGAGCACTGCAGAGCTCATAAGGATGCCAGTTGCTTAACAAGAATCGGTTGTTGTGGTGACTTGTGGTTGAGTGTCTCCACTTTGTCCGAGCAGACAGGATTATATTTTCTGTTGTGTCTCCAGAAGATAAACACGCCCTGAGTAAGTAGGTGTCAGACGGAAGGGGGGGGGTGTCCGGCTGAATCTGACCGGACGCGACACGCTCTCGTCATCGATGCCTCCAGGCTCCCGAGAGGCTAACGTCAGACACGAGCAGGGGCTTCAAAGAGCTCGGTAATGATGGCACTGGGATTAGCCTTTAATAGCCTCTGATCACCATAGACTGACTGCAAGCACCCCAGGATAAGATACTCGACTCTGGAGCAGTGAGGCCGAGGTCAGGCCTTGACAGAATGCGACTGCCCAATCCTCACCTCTCTGCAGCCTCGGGCTCGTGAGTCAAGACCTTTAAACCTCCCGACAGGGTGTGGCATTGTCAGATTCTTAGGCCCTGGAGCCTTATTCTCGGCAGCCAACAATGGGTGCCTCCCCCTAATGTCTTTGTGGTTCACTAAGAGAAGAAATTTCAAGAACTGCTGCTTTTTGTATTTTCTTTACATTCTGTATCTTGCTCTTGTTCTCTCTCTAGTTCTGACGGCGTCCCTAACTCTGTTCTTCCTGGACGGTGTAGTTTTACAGATGGCTTTGCGGCTTCAGCCAGATCCTCTGTGCGCCCCGCGCCCCCTTGGGCCTCTTCCTGCGCTCGATTCCAGGCGCAGGCCAGTCCCTGGAAGCAGCAGCAACCTGCAGATTGTGTTAGTCTGGCGAGCTTCAGTGACTTTTGTTGTAAATTATCTTGGCTGTACAATCTGTAGAAGCTGCAGACTTCTTGGGCTCAAGTCTTTGTATGGCAGCATTCTTAATCTGATCCTTCAATGCATTTCCTATCCCAAGCCTTAAATATGTTTCCAATTCTAAGCCTTAAATATGTTTCCTATCCAGAGCCTTAAATAAATTTCCTATCCAGAGTCTTAAATATGTTTCCTATCCAGAGCCTTAAATATGTTTCCTATCCAGAGTCTTAAATATGTTTCCTATCCTGAGCCTTCAATGCATTTTCTATCCTGAGCCTTCAATGCGTTATATGAATATAATGAATGCAGGAACTATGATAAGTCCCAGTTGTTATGATTTGCCCTTGTCCCAATGGTTGGAACAAGCATCACCGGAAAAGTTGCCTGAACTTCCCTTCGAATCGCCTCTTATTTATCCGGTCAGTGCTGTGTGGCTTGCTTCCTGCACTAGTTGCGTATCTGTGTCCCAGTCCGGAGATGACCCACCTCTGATTCCTGCATGCCAGGGTGGTGTTGCTAGGCGAGACAGATGTTAGCCAGGTGTCTTCCTCCCTGCAGAGTGCCTGCACTGTTAATCATTGTTTGCCCTATTGCACTTGTAGTTTATTTTTTTGTTGCCTCCTCATTTTTTTTTTGCGTGGCATTTATTTTGGGACGTTGTTTTCCCAGCTGTGAATCCAGTGATTAATTTGCCCCAGTCTGGCCCGTTCTCCCTGTCTGCTGTCATCTTTGGGCCTCAAGACCTGACGTGTCCTTTATCTGTTGTTCAACCTAGGAGTGATGCACAGGCCGGCTGCAGCCCGGCGGTTTGGGGGGCCACAGTGGAGCCCCCTTCTGGCCGCCAGTGTCTCACCTCACTTCAGGCTGCAGCCTGTGCCGGCAGATGGGGTTTGGTGCAGCAGAAATAAAAAGCGAGCCGTCGACGTTCGCTGCGTCCCTGACGAAGATGCCGGTGTTTACTTTATAGTTTTATAGCAACTCCTGCGATGGTTTTATTGGCTTATTTTCCTTTTGTTTGAAGAGACTTTCGGCTTCCCGGCTTTTTCATTTCCGATAGTAATTCAGGGTCCTCACATAAGCCTGCTCTGTGTTTTAACGCCACTGTCTTCCTGCAGTCGTCCTCTGCCCACCACACAGAAGCGTGACAATATTGTTTATTCCACTAGATTTTTTTTTTATGTTCCAGTGTTTAAATGAGGTGAGGCAGATGCTCTCTGGCTGTCCCTTCTGACGCAAAACTGACACTTCCTGTTGGAGCTGGGCCAGAAATTCTATTACGGCTTTTGTTTAAACGGCGAGGAGGGAACATTCCTGCCGGGAAGGCGGCACTGTGTGCCAGATGGACCAGCGACTGCCTCGTCCTCCCCGGTTCCCGCTCGGGCCCGTCGCGCCAGGAGGATGTCCTAATTTCAGACATCCTGTTTGTTTGCAGAAGGGGACGGTTTGGCCCAGTTGACCTGCACCTGCAGGGCCTGGTGGTGTAGCTTGGGGGTGGCAGGGTTTTCAGTTCAGGACCTCCGCTGTTGGGTCTTTAGGGTCCCTGCAAGCAGAACGTGAGCCTCTTTCTCAAGTGGGCCTTTTAAATCCATGTTACCTTGCTGCCACTTTTGCAAAGCCAGAGCACGATAATGACAGTTTCGGATATGCCTTACACTTCATTGTCCTCTCAAGGACAATAAAAGCCAGACAAGGATTTTGGTGGGAATAGCATAGAGCTGGATCTCGGTAACCGAGAGCCACCCCACCCCCTGTCCCAAAAAGAAAATACCGCGTAGGCTGTCTCTTCATGGGAAGCCATGATAAGCCTTCCAGAGCTCTAAGATCTCCCCAGTCCTGTCTCATTAGGAGGGGCAGGTCTGCTGGGGAAACCATCCTGGTGTCGGGATTTTATTTAGTAGGCCTGACAACCATGGATGACATGGCTCTTTTCCCCCAGGATATACCCCCACCCTCTCAGATAGGCAGGCGCCTGTCGGCCGTCCCGCGCTCGCCTGCAGAGCTATAAACCCTGGGCTAAACTTCTAACCCCAGGAGGAGCCCAGAAGCGCATCGTCCGACATCAAAGAGCCCCAACATCAAACACAGCTGCGTGCGGACCGTCATTTTCTGGAAATAGGCTTCCCTCTCAGGGCGTGAGGTCTATTTATGGAGGGTTTAATAAAAAAAATCTACAAATGACAAAAAAAATAATAAATCCACTTATTGTTGCTGAAGTCGAGGAATGTGGGGGGGGGGGGTTGGGACTGTTTCGGTGACTGCGATTTGCACTCGGGGTTAATTGCGGGTCGTCATGTCCACAGACTGCGGGCAGTCGTTCCCAGAGGTCCGGTTCGCTAAAATTTTGATAGCTTTTTGGGTTGAAATGATGTAATGGGAACCATGACATTTTTTTTCCCTCTACAGAAAGACTTAGATAAGGAACCGTCGTGTCACAAAGCAGCCCCCACTGGAGGGTCAGAGGGTCTGTTCGCGCGGTACCCCGCACCCCCCACACTGCCTTTTGCCATGCATTCTTTTGTCCTCGCATCAGGAAGTGGCCCAATTAGTGCATAAACATTGCTTTGGGGGGGGGGGTTCCAATTAGTGCCTTTTGCTTTGGCCACGGTAGTGACTATGAGGCCTAGTGGGTTAGAGGGGGCAAATGCATAAATGAATAATTAAATTACTGCAGTGAGGCTAGCAAGGCTAATGATGGTCAGGTCACTCGCCCTCCTGAAAAGCCCTTTTTCGCAACACGGACAACAGTGAACGGGGGAACCGTGGGTGATGACCGTCGCCGGGCATTTCGCTCGATTATGGAGGAATCACGGTGTCAGTAGGCCGACCAAAATAGCGCGCATGCAGGGCGGCGTTCGGGCCTTATTGTGTCCAGGCATGGAAAAACAGGATGCAGTGTTCAGGTAGTGGTCAAAACACGCACCCGCACGCGCTGGCCGATCTATAGGGTCTACTCCGCGGCGGCCCCTCAGAGTGGATGCCTGTTTTTGTTTTAGGGTCCCGGTTTGGATTCGGTCGGACGGGCTCGGGTTCTGGGTCGATGCCCAGGCTCCTCAGTCCCAGAGTCATTTGAGAGTAGTCGTTTTAATAGCTCCCTGAAATGTGCTTTGGAAAACACGAGTGCTGTAAGGACTGTTTAAAAGTTTATATGTTGGATTCCTCCATGGACGTGGCTCGTGTGCTAATGAATCGGGGTCCTGCAGGAGATGGCTTGGACCCGGATAAATACAGAGCCGGAGCTGGCTGCTTCCGATCGTCGCTCGGCGGTAACTGACAGCGATATCCGCTGTCTGTTAGCTGCCCTCGTCTCTGCATTCCACTGCGTGTTCCTCTGGGTGACCTTTCATCTCTCGTCATTTATTCTCCAGCGGTTGAGGGACATACCGCCGACTACATGAAGCGAGGAATTCAGCCGACACTGAAAGAGACGCTCCCTTTTTTTTTTTGTAAAAAAAAAAAAAAGTCCCCCCCGGGTGACGTTAAGCCTCGCAAAATGGGCTCCCTTTGTCACGTAAAACGTGAGAGAGCCATCCCCATGGCTGTGATTATTACTCTGGGCTGTGCCAGTGCTCCCAGAAAGCTGTTTGGTGGGATTGGGGTTCTGTTCGGTGTGACTTATCGCCCATCCCCGAGTTTTATAATGGAGGCACTGTTGACTTTTTTTTTTTTTCTTTTTATTTTTAAACTATAATGGTCAGAGAAGTGGGCTCATCTAAACAAAGTTTACTACTCTGTACAGAAAGCTGATTCGAGGTGGAGGGGTATGGGTATGGGGCAGTGCCACCCTGTAACACAAACTGGTAGTATTTCGGATGGTTTTATCGGTTTTAAGCAAAAGCCAAGCGGCTGTGCCCTTGGACTTTTCTCAGAGCTGCATCCAAAGTTATTTATATTCAGTGTATTGTAGTGGTTAGGCCATCTTTATTTTGTTGGGGGGGGGGGTGCAGACAGTTTCCCCTTCAAAGGCTGAAATTTGAAGCTTTTCATCATTTATTTTACGAGATGTCGGCCTCAAACCCTAATTAAGCCTGCAGTGTCCTTCATTACTGTAATTGTTAGTGTGTTATGGGCCCAGTGCATTGAAAAGAAATTGCATTTAGCAACAGGCCAAAGTACATGTAATAAAAAATGTATAAAAAATCATATTCCTTTCCTGTGCACTAACCTATCTTGCATGTCTTGTCCCACACTCTCTGCGACTCGTCTTGAATCGTATCTTGTTTTCGCATACTTATTCAAATACCAGAAAGGAAATCCTGTATATGAATATTTTTCTTTTTTCTTGTTTTTCTTTTGAGATGAAGGAAATGTTTGTGGAATAAATCAGGAGAGCAATTTTCCACATGGCTGTCAAAGGGCATGAGTTACTGCCCGCCGGCCGGAGCAGCGGTCGAGGACGCGTTCTGACGACTGGAAAAGCAGTTTGCACTTCTGCACGACTGCCCCTGATTATACAATATCTGTCGGCCAGTCCGAAGAGGAAGTACGTGATTTAGAGGCTTCACAAATGGAAACGTCCCTAGAAATCTGCTACATAGATTTCAAGTCAGATGTTTTAAACAGCGTAGATCGGCTGATTGTTTACGTTTCGTACAAGGCTAGTCCATAAACCCGGTGCATTTTTTTCTGATTGGAACTGTGGATTTTCGCATCCCTACATTCAGGGTGAAAATCTTCCCCTGTCTCCTTTACTGCTTTATGCTTGTCTTTTATTATTCTTTTAGGCTGATTTACTGTAACTGAGGTGAGGATTCCCTTAAAGTGCCTTCTTACACTGCAGTAACATCTTTGTTGTCTGTGGTCTTTGACCACATACAGCATGTGTTTCTGCATGATACTATCGAGCTCTCTTCCGTCTGTCCCAGATGTGACAGCCTGTACGTTGAACAGCTGCCTGAGAAATAAATAAGGACATTTTTAACCCTAAATAAATCTCGTTCTCTCCTGCTGTAGCATCTTATAATTTTTTTTTTATATAATTGACAGGACGCAGTCTGCACTTCCTTGTCTGCATGACAGGACGCTGAAGCCCTGTGTGAGTTTTTTTTTTTTTCTTTTTTTTTTTCTTTCAAAGTCACAGTTCTGAGTCAGCACACCAAATTTCCTGTGATATTCCCTCGTTGATTTGCTGTGCACGTTGATGGGATAATTATACCGCCGTTTGCATGGCCTGAAATGCGGTTTAGCCCGCTTTGTTGTAATAGTCCAGGTCATTATGTTGCACGCGCCGTGGGCCGTGACCAAGAGCATGGTCCCGGTCAGTCCTGCCAAGCCCCGGGCCCCAGGGACGGTCAAGCAAACCCATACTTTGTTAATTGACCATCCTTTGGCCGTGGACCAGAAACTGCCTTTCATTACAGTGGATCTGCATCATTGGGCAGTGCAAACAACAGTTTCTGGGTTCCAGACTTGGTCTCCTGGTGCAGACATTTTAAGCCCTTGGCGGTCTGGCTGCATTCAGCCCCAGCGGCTCGCACTAGGTGTATTCGTTTAAAGCTTCTTTTTCCTCCCCTAGCCGATGCGGTAACGTTCTGAATTTTACGCCGCAGAAAGTGTAACAATCTTGGCTTCTCATCTGTCGTTGCTTGTCACTTGGTGTCTCGTGAGCATATCTATGGCAGCTTCAGAAATCTTACAAAAAAGCAGACGGAGCAGACGGAGCGCAGAGTGGGACGTCACAGCGGTTCGTGCTGCGGCTCCTGAGTCTCGTCTAGCACTGATGACAGCTTTTGATGAGCCGAGCCTTAACCTGCTAACCCTAACCCTAACCCTAACCCTTTTCAGGGTTCTGATTCAAGTTGCGTTCTGGTGTTTTCTTCCCGTCTGGCAGAGCTTAGCTCTTCTCTGGTGAGAGCCGACATCTGAACGTTGAGGAGAACACGGCCCGCTTTGTCAGGAGGCCCCTTCGGCCGGTTCTGAGGTCTCTTTGTGTGACCGGGGGGGGGGGGTTGTGGCAGCACAGTCGGTGACATAACGCCTGACTCGGGTAATCTTCTTGACTGTCACAAACAGACCTGGGTTTGCTGCTATCCACTCCCTTCTTCGCTGTAGCACATCCGACTGTATCTCTCTGTTTAGGTGTCACAGGGCTAAGACATTTTGGCCAGTAGATGCCTATATTTATATATAAAACCACCCCATTTCCTCTGGAAGTCATGCAGCTGGTTGGAAGTGCTCTGAAATATAATTAGTCTGCAGGTAATTTTAGTGAACGATACATTTTGCATAATACACATTCTATATCTGGCCATATTTTTGCCACCTGGAAATTTTTATGTGATACAAGTATTTTAAGTGGTTTCAAGACCCCCAAGATTTTGACTTCATCATTCTTTTAATAATTAATACCATTCAGAGGGAGTATATTTTTGTACGTTTATGGTATGTTTGTGATATGACCTTCTACAGACAATACAGTAACGTTTCCCTGACAACATGAATGTCCAGTTTGTCAGATGATACTGGTTCTCTCTTATAATCATATGGGGTTAGGGGTATCGTCTGGGTGACCCATACCAAGCGGATGATGTACCAATGTCTCAGCGTCTGGGCCTGCAGAGATCCATCCTGTGAGATTACCAGACCTCCACAGCTTTCTTCAGAGCTGTGAAAGGCGGGCGATTGGAATGGCTCCGTGTTATAAATACCGGCCAGGGCTGTATAGCTGTCACGTCCTTCCAGAGCTCAATTCCTCCTAATGCGCCCCCTAAATCTCTCTCTGCCAGCAGCAGGTCACCATTCTGATGGTAAACAGGAAGTTTGGTCACAGAGGACACTTTACCCTCCGGAGGATCGGCCGAGGAAACCTCCCACTTGTCTCGAGTCTCTCCCTTTTCTGAGGCTGCAGCTGTGGGTGGTGGGGTGTGTGTGTGTGTTTTTGTACTGTACATGCTTTATCTGCTTTTGTACATATATGTTCCATATATGTTCCATGTGTGTATATGTGTGTCTGTCTTTGGAGGTGGTGTTGGTGGGCGGGTTCTCCTCCCAGCTGGATTCCTAAAACAAACATCCTGAGATTGCCCTCTCACCTGGGGCAGATTGGCACAAGGCTGTCAACAGATGGCACTCCCCGAGGGTAGAGGGAAGATCCCACTGTGGGAGGGGGGTGGGGGGGTCAGTGGCCTTTTAATGGCCCCCAGGCAGATCTCTCACATCCTGTGGATTTTTCCCACCGAGCGCTGGAGTACTGATGGATTGCCTGTCTGCAGAAGTGTGGAGGGCCTGTCTGCAGGTGTCCCCTCAGTGAAGCACAGTAAGACGTGACACGGAGGACCACCAGGCCCTGCAGGGATGGCCCCCTGGCAGTGACCGAAGTCAGTCGGCACCGCCTATTACCAGATATTTCGTACAGAGGAAAAACATTTTCTGCCGCCTTGTCAGATGGCCGTATGTTTTCCCCTTACATGGCGAGCAAAATAGCTGACGCTAACCCATTCTGAGCTGGGAGTCCACCCCGACGGAGGATGTTTGTAAATATCCGATTGCTGGCAAACGGCTCGCTTTAACAGAACTCTTTGTTGTCACCCACCACTGTTTTTCACTGCCCGCCGGGGCGAAAACAAGTGGTCCATTTCCGCCGTTCCCGCCGCGGAATTCCAGAAATGTCACCTGCACAGCGGCAGGACAGCCGTGGTTTATCTGATGTCATTTAAAGGCAAACAATGACCCCGCAGAGCCACCATAGGGGGCCCGCCTCTACCCCAGATAAGGATCCCATCCGCTTCCCAGCAGGCCTGCAATCGGTCGTGGCCGTGCTCTCGCATGCAGGCACCGCTCTCTCGATGCGCGGCACCGATAACCTTTTTTTTGTGTGTGTGTTTGTTCTTTTTTCTTAAATCAATGGCTTGCACCGACTTCCTGGCTTTTAAACGCGGTTGAAAGGGAGGCTTTCTTCCCCGAGTACCTGTAGTTACGTGTGAAAGGTGCCTAATCAGCCCTCCAGTGTGTTTTTGTCACTCTCGGTTCTAAAAGCCCCGGAACCATAGGTCTTTGATTCTATTGTACCTCTTGCATTTTGTGTGTGTGTGTGTGTGTGTGTGTGTGCACGCGTCTGCTCCCTCTTCCAGTTTAATCCTGTTTTGTTTTCTTTTGTTCGAAAATTAAAGGTAAATAGGCAGGCGATCCTTTGTTTGCCTTATAACCTTTGGAATTCTGCATATTTCTAATTGTTTATTTCTTTTTATTTGTGCAGACAAACTGAGCAGCCTGGGATGCGTTTGTGCTACAGGTTTGGCAGGTAAACATTAAGTGTAGCATGCGGGGTGGGGGAGGGGGCACTTCCTGCTTTCAAGAGGTTGTCTGACCTGTTGAATAAAGTTCCCCAATGACTCACACCTCCTGTGAGATATCACTGTTTTTTTGGTCCAGGTTGCTGGAAGTAAGCCCTGTGTTTTTTTTTTGGAATGGAGAGATGAGTCATTCATGTTAAATGTTTATGAACATAAAAGTTCACTTGAGGTGATTGATTGCATTAAACAAGTACTTTATATAGTAAGTTGCTTCCCCTACCAAGGAAAACTGGGAAAAAGACGATGTGTTTGTGGTGTCTGTCTGTTGTTTAACTGCATATTTATTTACAATGACCTTTGTGTTGCTATGGAGAAAAGTATGATTGTGTCTCAAACCGTTGAATGCCTTTCGTAATTTTTAAGGTTCTCTATGGTACAAAACCTAAGCTTCAGTAATTAATGATTGGGTTTAAAAATGCAGCAGTAACCCCAAGGACCTCAGGAAACTTTGTACAGGTGTTGAGCGGGTGGGGAGGAACCTGTCGCATGTATCGCATGTGTCGCATGCATTCTCTTTGTCTCACCAGCAACCAAAATGCATTTTTTGCGATGTCTTGCTCGTCAAAGCAGTTTCTGACATCTAGGTCCGTTTGTGGTTTGTTTTGCGCACTGCTCTTGGGCATATAGAGTGGTGAGAATTCGGTGTCAGGTTCTTAAAACCCTGGGGTAAGAACCTCTTGGATCTGCAGCTGAATTTGTATTGGTCAGTCTGAAGCTGGAGACATGCGTGGTGTGAGCTCACAGATTGCACTGCAGAGCTGCAAGGACGGTTATTTTGCTGACTTGATTGTTTGTGTATGCCTGTGTGTTTGTGTGGTGACCTTTTTGGATAACTTTTGAAATAGTCTTTATGGTAACTTTTGTGATGGTCTTTGTGGTTTGACATTGTGGTGGCCTGCAGTGCGGTGGACTGGTTGTGTGTGGTGGTCTGCGCTGTGGTCTGTGTGATGGTCTGTGTGATATCTGTCATGTGGTCTGTGTGATGGACTGTATAGTGGTCTGTGCTGTGGTCTGTGTGATATTTGTCATGTGGTCTGTGTGATGGACTGTATAGTGGTCTGTGTGCTGGTCTGCACTGTGGTCTGCATGGTGGTCTGCACTATGGTCTGCATGGTGGTCTGTGTGAGGTATGTGAGTGTGTCTGAAATGCCCGAGTGACTGTATGTATGACTGTACATTTTTGTATGTTTTTTTTATTTATGTGGTAGTTTCAGGCCCTCCCTGTGGTAGGTTATGATCTGTCTCTCTGTCTGTATCTCTTCGTCTCCCTCCCTCTGTTGTCTGTGAGCAGTAAGCAGCATGTACCTGCAGCTCCATTGAAGGGCACTTCCTGCCATGTGAAAGGCGAGCCGGGCAGTGCGGGGCTCCTGAAAGGCTTGTTTGCCATTCTTGTGGCCGTGGGGCGAAGCCGCTTTGAAAAGGAGCTGATTGGGGGTGGCGGACTGTGCTACGCAGAGACCACATCCGTGTTTTCACAGGTGTCCCTTTTGTGATCTTCACCTTGTGTGGAGGGCCAGCAAAATGCCCCAGATTTTGCCATTCTTCTGCAAGATAATCTGCACTAGAATAAGAGAAAATCGGTATACTGGGTGGTGGTTTGCATAGAATGGCGTGTTGGGGGTTTGTAGACTCTGCCTGCATTGCATCTGACTCACGGCTGTTTCTTCTGAGCAATTTAATAGGAGATATAGATGTATGGCTGTCACCTGACAGCCCTTCATTGGAACGTTCCGCGAACACCGGCTTATTGTTTATTAGTAAGAAGTACCTCAGGCAAAGGGTATCCCCATTCAGTAAAGTATCTGCTCTTACATAGAGGGCTAAGCCATTGTTCCTTTATTATTGGATGGCTTCGAGAGTATCGCTTACTGTTGGCTGGGTGTTGATCCGTTTTCGCCTGCTCTAGTTTGTCCTTGTTTTTGTGGAGTTGTGTGTGTCCTATTCGCGACGGAGAGAGACTCTCTTCAGGTCTAGTCCCTAGTGGTAGCTGTCGCATTTGTAAACAGAGCTCGAGCGCAAACGCAGGGGAGTATTTTTAGACACAAAGGGCATCGTCTGCCAAAACAAATCATTCGCATCCGCATCAGGACAGGGTCACGCAACGGGGGGGGGGAAGCTCCGGAAGTGTGGATGTTCACGGCCTCGACTGTGTCGATTAAGCGATACAAAAGAACCCTTTTTTTTTGGGGATCTTGTATAAACCTCGCCTGTTCGTAAACAGCCGGGGAGAGTCCCGCCGTCTTCTCCGAGGGCCTTCCCTTTGTTTCTTGAGGTCTTTCCTCTCTGCACCTGTAAGAGGGGCGGGGTGGCATTTCTCACCGCATGATACCCGGGGGGGGTGGGGGGAGGGGTCAGCGCCCCAGTGACCTTATTACGATTCACACTGGAGCGAAAGGCTCATTGAGTAGAGACCCACCAGCTGGGCACTGGGAGGGTGCACCAGCCAACACAAAGTGGCATTGCTCAGTGTTTGGTCCTGAGATGTTTATTTTATGGAGATATTGGACCTCTCCTGGTAATAAATCTGATTTTGAATATGACTTCAGGTCAGAGTGGTTTCCTCTATAACTTAAACCTCTTTCTATCTGTGCACTCACTCTCTCTCTCTTTCTCTCTCTCTCTCTCTCTCTCTCTCTCTCCCTCCCTCCCCTGAAGAGTGATGGGACTCACCGACAGATTTAGGCTGGCAGGTTAAGGCTTGGGGGAATATCCTGTTAAGTGGCGAGGTGCTGGTGGGACCGGCTGGCGGGGGGGGTCGCAGTCATTTGTGTCTATGTGGGTGGGGGGTTAAATTACCTGATGGAATGAAGAGCGTTTCCCCACGGGCTGGCCACATCATTCCGTAGATAGTGTAAGTCGCCCTGCCATGGTCTCCACAATGGTCTCCGCTCTCGTGCATTGTGACATGCCCACATTCCGGGGGGGGGGGGGGGGGGGGGGGGCCGGCGGTGGGTTGGGGGGGGGGGGGCGGGCGGGTGGGGGGGCTTTTTTGTTTTATGGAGTGGGCTACGGGTTGGAAGTGAACAGCAACCAGGTGGTGGATG
>JAODKM010000105.1:0-12025 GCA_026780845.1 Petrocephalus sullivani | reverse complement strand
AGACGCCGGGCGGGACCGGTGGGGACAGGGGTCGACAGGGGGGGGGGGGGGGAGGGGCGGCGGGGCGGGGGGGGGGGGGAGGGAGGGGGGGCCCTCAGGGTGCACAGCGGCTGCTGCTAATTGCTGTTTTTGTGCAGCTTAAGCCTTTTTTTCATGTCTTATTCCCCTCCGGGGTGTTTGGCGCCCCCCCCCCCCCAACCCAGCCCTATTCCCGCCTGCCATCTCGCCCACCCGCTCCGTCCCAGTCACGCTACGCTCCGGTCTGGCATTCCTGCTTCCCAACCAAAGCGTGTGCCGTGTGGGGGGGTGGGCTGGGTGCACTCACAGCCCCCTGTCAGTTTGCGTTAGGCTGTAACGAAGGCCCTTCCCGCTGGCCAGATGCCTCTTGCTTTCGCTGTTCATTTGTAATTTTATTATTATTATTATTATTATAGTTATTATTATTAGCTTAAATTTGTTGGGGGTGTCAGCGGTGAAACAGCGGAATGTAGTTTTTTATTACATGGCAACTAATAATAATAATAATACTTGTAGTAATTCATAATTGATAACAATGATAATAATAGTAATAATAATAGTAATTAATAATAATAGTAGTGTTTATCCTTTCGCCTATCCCATCTTGCTCACCAGCGAAGGGCCATCACCTACTAGTGGTGAATGAGCCGACGAAATCCTTCATCCTCCGCTGTGGTAAGCGGCTGAGCATCTCCCCTATGCCCGTAGCTGTTGCTTTAACTCGGGTGCTGCTGACTTTGAATACTGATAAAGTTCGGATTTGCTTGAGACTGAAGAGCATTGCTAATAACTTGATTTTTAATTAATATCAGCCAGTGCCGATATATTAAGCAATATATCTCATTATTATTATTATTATTATTATATGGGGCTGGAGGCAGATCCAATCTGCTGGTAAAAGTCCCATCAGCTGCGGTGATGGGGAGGTGTCCCTGGAGGGTGTCTGTCAGCACTCTGCCTACAGAAGCCAGACTTGGGGGGGTGTGGGTGTTTGGCAGGGGCTGTTTAGCATGGTGTAGTGTTCCTCCAGATCGACCTGATAGCGCCCATCTTACTCAAGCTCTCCTGCGTCTGGCAATTCCCCCCTCCCCCGGAGCCAGCCCCTGGGGGACGGCCTTCACCCGTCACAACACAAAACCCGGTCCGCTGACAAGGGGGCGGCGGGACGGGCCTGTCCCCCACACACCCAGACGCACAGCTGGGGGCACGAGTGACGACAGGTGATGGAGCGTCGCACGGGACGCTCACGCTCACTGATGCGTCCCGCTAATACTGCCTGGCAGTGAGGTTAAATATAAGTATGTCAATGACATCGAAGAAGAGTCCCTCTCCACCCTCTGCACAGATGCAAGTATGCATCACAGTCGTCAGATATTAGAAAATGCAGATAGTATATATGTATTTAGATTTATTTAGATTGTATATTTATTATAAAATGTTGTAATTGCAATGCTGCTGTTCGAATCCCTGACCAGCAAGATACCACTGAGTTATCCTGAGCCAGGTACCGCCCCATGCACTGCTCCCCGGGCACTAAATACCGGTCCCCGAGTTACGCTGGTTCTACTCACGATATTTCGATCTTATTTCCTCGGTGTGTGGTACGATACTGTAGCGTCAACTGGGATCAGCATATCCCATCATGCTCGCCGGCGCTTTTGAACAGCCCCTTGTTTTATTTTTCTGACTCTCAGTAGTTATATTCCTGATTGTAGCTGCTATGTTGCCCTAGTGTTATGTGGACCCTGTTGACCCTCGCGTGTCCTTAGCTATGTGTAAGTTTCCCACCATGTGTGTGCCTGACAGTCCAGTGTCTGACTTCCCTATGTTCTCCATTCTGATTGTTTGATTCTGGTTTAGTGCCCATGCTAGTCCTGGTCAGGACTTACTAAAAGAGCTGTGGTCTCCCCGCAAGCAATTCAGCTCGTCATTCACCTTTTGATGTTTCGGTCCTCCCAGTACCCCAGTACGTTGGGATGCTGCCAGGATGTCCCCATCTCCTGCCTGGTGGGATGCCTCACTCCCGCCAGCGATCAACAGAGTTCAGATGTCTTGGTGTTGGAGCGCCTCTTTTTTCTGTTTTTGGTGTTTTCAAATTTCTCGACTTTAGAGAGTCGTCGGAACGCATCTCCATCGTAAGTCAGGGACTTCCTGTAATAGCTGCCCACTGCTATGTCACATATGATTTAAATGCAGGGGACACAGTTTGTTGACACACAGTGTACAACAACAATGATGATCACTTTTTTCACTTTTGTACAGATGTATAACTGTATTATAAAGTGAGTCGTAGTTACGGGAAAATGATTTTACATAATGTTTCCATCAGTTTCCGCACAGTACAGGTGGGAAAGCATGCTTACTGGGAGAGTGTTTAATATGAGGGCTGCTGCTGACTGCTTATCCTCGCCGTGTAAACCTGCATCTGTGGTTTCCCCGGAGGCTGCTTGGACTGGGTGCGGCGGGGGGGTCCCCACACGTGTCCCTCTGCCTGCCGATGGCCACTGGGCTGTTATTAGGATGAACACGTTTGTTTGTTTGCTGGGCATTTTGAAATTCTGAAGTTCTGAAGGAGGAGGACAGTGCGCTTGGGCTCACGTGTCGGCCTGAGCCACGCCTCTTTGGGGGGGGGGGGGGGGGTGTGGCCGGGGCCACTCCGGTGGGGGGGGGGGCAGAAACCCCGTCACCCACCCCAGAGCGGGACGCGCATTCGGAAACTCGCTTGCTTGGGTTTTGTACTTTGTCCCTCCATTTTTCCATTCATGGATGACTCTCTCCTTAGAGAATGTGGCTAATTAATCACGGCCGGACATCGCACCCTGACATGTATGTGCTTCATTGATTCCCTTTTGGATCTTTTTTTAACAAAGCGACGAGGCTAGAATCTGTAGCATTAATCAAAATTAAAGCTGTGATGGACAAGGCTGGGTCGGAGAGCGGTGCTTTCAGAGGAGACGGGCGGCCGGGGCCCCCGCTGGGGACCGACTGGGAGGATTGGCAGCCCAGTCGTTAGTACCACATGGGGTACTGTGTGTGTGTGGGATGGGGGTGGGGCACGCAGACTGTTTCCACTTGCTTGTGTGACCTATTTGGTCACGTGTCAGGGGCTGTGGGCATGTGGCCAAGTAGAGGGGTGCCCCACTTTGGCTGGGGTGGTTGGCATATTGCATAGCACACCCTAACACCATCCCATCTTGCAAGCCCCCTCCCTCCCCCCCCAGCACGGGCCATTCCAGCCTGCCATCCCTTCACTTCCGCTTGCTAATTGAAACACGGGGTCGACTCTCATGAAGAGAACTGCTAATGTACGGGTGGCTTTCCTTTTTTGGGGGGGGGGGGTTTACTGAAAGCATTTCCTGTGTTCACAGACAGAGAGAGGGGGGGATTAAGGGCTGGAGAGAGAGAGAGAGAGAGAGAGAGAGATCGAAAGGAGGGAGGGAAGCAATGTTTGAAAAATTCCGGACATTTCCTTTGTCCCGATGCTGACGCCGGTGCCCCAGTGCAGTGCCGGCTGAGCGCCTGTCCTGCGGAGGCCCACTGCACTAATGAGACCTGACGCTTTATGGAAACCATGCGTCGGACTTGGGGGGTGGGGGGCGGGGGGCTAGAGGATTAAACTACGGTCTGCGGACAACTTTCAGGAAAGGCCTCTCTGTAAAGCAAACACGAATGCGTTTTATGACAGTGTTTTATTGCTTTGTTTTAGGAGCTGCTGACCTGAAATTTCAACATCGCCTTGCCTGAGTTGCTTTCCTTTTCCACACCTCGCTGCCTCGCAGATTTATACACGTGTGCGCCGTGTGTCCGTATTTGTCCACATGAGTGGGTTTCGAGTCAAAATAAAATTTGTGGCAGCCGGCTGCTCCGGCATGCAGGTGAGAGGTCCCGGTGATGATGCAGGTGATGATCCAGAGCTGTCGAAATCTCACCTGCTTCCGCTGTGACTTTCCCACACAGAAAGCATCCGTGTGCCCGCCGGTGTGGGAGGTGTTAGTGTCCAAAGCAGCACACTTAGCTAACCCCTCAACTGACTCAAAAACCTGGCTCCATCATATCAAAGTCTTGTACTTGCCAAAAGATCAGAGACCTGTTATCATTTTGCTTATGCAAATAAATTCACAGAATCACTTTGACTTAAATTTTATGAATTACTATGTTGTTCAGGTAGTTCATTCAGAATTTAATGGTTGAATTAAATTATTTAATGATCTATTATATTTTTTTATTAGTGATATATATATATAAGAATTCGTTAAAGCAGTGTTTCCCAATCCTCAGGGACCCTCAGACAGCCTACAGTTTCTGCTTTACTGGGAACAGGGAGGGAGCAAAAACATGGACTGTCTGAGGGTCCTCAAGATTCAGACTGAAATGGAAAAGTTGAGATTGAAGCTCGTTAGCTTCCCTATACTCAACTGCTCTTGCAAACAGCTGCACGGCGATTTACCTTGAGGTCTGGTCCTCAGGGGCACAAGAGCAGCACCTTGCAGGGATGTAAGTGTCCCTGCTCATTTGCTGAGCCAGCTGTGTCTCACCCTGGGCTTTCCTTCATATTCAGATACTCACAGGATCTCTCCTGCTCTACTTTCAGCCCCATAAACTGCAGTTTTGTGGAAATCCTTTGTTAATATCCAGGGAAACCTGGCTTTAGTGGTACCTTTAGGACGGGAAGGTGCCGGATGCACTTTCTGAAGGCTGAGTAGCTGCCATGGTTACCGACAATGCCAGTGGTAATGACTAGAGGAGAAATGCGTATCACACAGGTATAAATGGCAGGCTGATGAATGTGGAGGCGGGGCCTCTCTGACCCCTCGGACCTGTTCTGCTGTGGTCGGATAGCAGCGAGCCCCATGGGAGTGCAGCTTACTCAGCGGTGGCTCCGAGTGGTCGGAACTGAGGCCCCCGCCTGTCTGGCTTTCTGCCAGACACCCCGGCTCCTGGGGGAGAAGTGGTGTGGTCTTGGCGGCTTATTAACTGTAGGAATGAAGACTGTGGACATGGCGTAGGACGGTGAAAGTGAGGCCTGTCTCGTGCACAAGCCAAACATGAGCTTGGAGATGATGGCATGGATTGATTACTAAGACCTGCATGCTGTGTGCAGCTGAAGGTCCAGGTTCTGTATCCTGATCCTGTTGATTGTGCGCTTACAAGTCCGGCCTTGGAATCCATACCAGTCCCCCCCAGTGCCTTGCTTTCCGGTGCGGTGCAGTTCCGCGACCTGGCAGTAGGAGGCGACGTGGAGCGCAGACTGCCGGCTTGGGTGATGCTGTGCAGTGGGTGCCTTTTGGCTTAGAGCTCAAATGATGACCCCCCCCCGAATCCCCCATTGCCTGGCAGACGAGGTAACCAAGAGAGATGTGATGGAGAAGCTGAGCATGATGGGAACCGGAAGGAGAAGCCGGCCCACTGGGCTAACTTGTCGAACTCATTCCAGACATGCTTCGCACTTAGAGAAGGTGCTCTGTGTGCCGTCACCAGCAGGACGGGTCGCCGAAACTGCGTCACCAAGCGGCTGGCTCTCAAGAGTTCACTGAGTTTGTATACGTGCCACCATTAGTAAAAATTGGCTGCCGACGATTTGATTACCTTTTACGGGGTTTTAATCAGCCTGGGTGACAAACCAGGGATTAAACTTTGTGCCGTATCGAGGCTTTTGTTTGAAATATTCTGGTGCTGGCCGCTGTTGGTGGAAAGCTGTTATAATGATGTTTATACTTGTCCGGGGCCATTGTGTATTTTCACAGCGCTGTACGTTGCGAAATGGGAACTTCATATTTTATGAATTAGCGCGCGACAGTGTGTTGTGGCACAAACATTCCTGCACTCACGGCCGTGTACACGCAAACGTGTAATTAAGCTCCTTCTCATTCTTCCCGGGTGCACCGTGCTCCGTTTTCACACCCTGGATGCAGCCGTGTAATTATCATGTGACACGCAGCGGCAGTGGCACTCGCGGGGGTCGGCGGGTGGCGTCTGTGCACACGGGCCCTGTACGGGGAGTGGGGGGGTGAGGTGGGAATAGGGGTCAGGGGCATCAGAAGCTTTCCCACGCGTGTTAAGCTCTGAGCTGCTGCTATCCGAAACCAATTTGTCTCTTATTGTGAGGCAGTAATTGTGCTGATTAAAGCAAAAGCTGATTCCATTTTTTTTTTCCTGAATTAGCTTTTAATAATAATTTTACGAATTTGCATTATTAGTGGTTAAGGATTCAGAATGTTTACCCATATTCTGTTTCTATGGAGTAGCTATAATGGGATTGGTTTTGCTTTTATTTAAGGTGTGAAACATCAGTGCAGAGTCAGTTCACCCCCCCTCACCCGCCCCCTCCCCCCAGCTGTGTGCTGGAGGGAGGCGGCTGGTTTCAGGTGGAACGAGGTAGTTATAAAAGCACCCGTCAGCTCTGGGCCAAACTTGCCAAGCCAAGTATTTAGGTTGGAAGTCCTACCTCCTGAACTGCCTGAAAACAGGAAGTATCTCTGTTAGCTGATGAATGGCCCTGCCTCGCGCAGAGGAGGAATGGCCTTTCTCCAGCCAGTGAAATGAGTTCTGCAGTCGCTCGCTCGCTCGCTCACCTCGGCGGCGAGGCTACGCAGGTGCGTGCGCTCCGCCTGCGCGCCTCTCCCTACGCCGGGACTCACATCACGGATGCCGCCACATTGGGGGAAGCATCGCGGCGGATCTGCGAAGGTCACAGTGCCGCCGTGCAGCATAGTGGCAGATTAGAGGCAAATTAGAGGCAGAGAGGGCACCGTGTAAACATACAGGCGTTTGTCAGTGTGTGCACAGGATATACAATATAGGGGGAAAAAACGACATTAGAAACTTCCTGTCTTTTGGAGAGCGAGTCCAGGCAGATAGTACGGTTTCTGCAAAGGGCCCCACCCTGCTCATAAGCCCTGTGCAATTACGGGCTGTCGTGTGATTAATGTGAACAGGAGGATTGCTTGCTTGCCCCACAGCCTTTCTTATTCCTCCTCTCGTCTCGGTTTTCCTTCGACAATGCCGGCTTCTTTTGTTTTATTCCCCAGGTCGCTGGCCCATGACAAGGCCGCTCTGCGCGTTATACATGGATGTTTTTAAGTGGAGCATTTCTGCGGCATTGTGGTTTAATCCTCGGAAGCATGGTGCATGTAAATGCCGTAATTAAATATGCCCCCCTCACAAAAAAAAAACACAGTGAAATACATGAAACGGTCCCATAGCATTTCATGTTACCTACGCTGTTTATTGAATGTGATCGCGTAAGAGGCTTTGAGGCAGCCAGCGACGCTGAAATGTCCCCCTATTTCCGGTGGTTTCCAGCCCGTTGGTCACACACATGAGACCTCGGGATGAGTGGGAAAATATGCACGGGGCATGTGTCACACGCACACACACACGGGAAGTGTCCCTGGCGCGCTCGCCCTGCACTGACGCCCCCCGCCCCCTATCGGGACAGGGATGAGACAGGGGGCACGTTCCCATGTCACCCGGCCCTGTTTTTGCAAAAAAATCACATGACTTGCCAGACTTTAGGAAAGTCGGAGTTTCATTTCTTTTTTGTTTGACTTGGTGCCCCTGCAGATCACGCCGAGCGTTTCGGATATTCAGGATTGCATTGCCTTTTCCCACATCGTCACTGGCGGGACGGGGGTTTGGCTGGATTGCTGTTTTGATACAAGCTTCACATCCTTTTTGCTTATTTAGCCCCTTAAATCACATGCATACGTTTGTCATTCATGCACGTAACGACAATAAAGGAATTCTGCATTAAACTCAACATCAGTCATGCACACAGTACGCACAGGCATCATTAAAGAACTCGCAGCGATACACACGGACCTCGCGTTCCTCGCTGGGGCGACCCGTGGGCACTCCGCCTGGGAAAGCCCAGAGCCGCGAGCCTTGCCGAAGGTGCCGGCGTTGACGTGCCAGGAGAACAAACGCACATGCGGAGCAGGTGCTTGCTCTGCCCACAGAGTAATGACTTCCCCCTTTATACGCACGGCTCGGCTCTGATCCGCG
The DNA here is from genome assembly GCA_026780845.1 of Petrocephalus sullivani. Lineage (NCBI taxonomy): Eukaryota > Metazoa > Chordata > Actinopteri > Osteoglossiformes > Mormyridae > Petrocephalus > Petrocephalus sullivani. Next base: position 4,003 of record JAODKM010000105.1, on the reverse strand, counting down.
CAGATGACTGACTCACACAGCCTCCTTTTTCAGACAGACATAGCCGGGGGCCTTTCCTGGTGAGCAGGTGGGGCGGCCTGTAACAGCTCAGCAGAAGCTTCTGCTCCGCCCCCCAGGTCCGGTGGGGAGAGGAGCAGGGTTGGAGCTGCTCTTGCTCTCTGTAGGGATGCTGTTGTCTCCAAAGTGGGCCAGTGACCAAATTATGCCTTATTTACCATATGCACGAGTACATTGCAATTACTTAGTTTTCCCACATATTCCACCTTGCTCTACACATATGCATATATGAAGTTGAACGTGAAGCTTGGGATCCAAACACTGGCTTGGGTCATTTACCCAGCACCCTTGGAGCATTTTGGCGAGTTAAGGGCCTTGCTTAAGGGCCCGCTAGAGATGTGATTACCTTCCAAGCATGGGGTTCAAACCGACAGCCTTCCAGTCACAGACATGGAAGCCAAACAGGCTGAGCTACACACCGCCAGGGTACTTACTTGTCCGATGTGCCAGATAACTTACTAGTTGAATATCCTTTATTATTGTTCTTGTCCCAGTAAGTTTAAAATTGGATTTAACCCAGAATCTCCCTGATGCCTTCTGGCAGTACGATGTGAGAGACGTGTAGCGATGGGTGCTGTATATCTTCCGTAATACAGCTTGACATATAAAGATGTTGTACTGTCTTTTAATTATTCAAAGGTGATATTCCTTAAAATATCAGAAAAGTCCGGCTCAGACCAAAACAAAATGGTACAGGGACTTCCCGGCTGATGGAAATTTCCCCTGTACCCCTACCTTGGAAAGACACCATTTAGACATAATCCATTGTTTGAGATGACCTTTTTCCTCCATTTGTTTTTTATGTGCTTAAATGAGGAAATTTAGTGTTCAGGAATGCTCTGGGCCCAGTGCCGGGCTGTTCCGGACCATTCTGAGGTCTCAGTCACCTCACCTCCCTCTTCTGTCCCCTCTCCCTGCCAGGCCCTAATGCGCCCCGGTCGGCTGGACCGCATCATCTACGTCCCGCTGCCGGACGCGGCCACGCGGCGGGAGATCTTCAGGCTCCAGTTCCGCAGCATGCCCACTGCCGCCGACGTCAGCCTGGACGACCTGGTGAGCCGCACCATGAAGTACTCCGGCGCCGAGGTGAGCTGCTCTGTGATTTTGCAGCATAGTGAGAACTATGATGGCCAACCAAAGAGCAACCCGGAGTTGGCACTCTGCATTTTTCATAGTTGGAAAACAGCTGCGCGTGAACAACCTGTGGCAGTTGTCGAGCAAAAACATTTTGAAGCAAAAATACAAGACATTCTGTTATTGCCCCCTGGCATGACAGTTTTAACGACATAGTATTTCACACAAAAATAAATATTATCACTATCCACTCGAGTTCTTTATTATCACTGGGATTATATGTGGACTATTTGCTTTTCTGTGGTCTAAACTGGGGCTCTTAACGACTGAGGCAAGACTAGGTGTCTAGCTTGCCACTGAACGGTTTTATTTGTCCATGTGGAGGCCTCGGTGGGGCCCACGTCACAACGTGGTCCTTCCCGATCTCTGCCAGTGCGAGGCCTGAAATACAGGGCCCTCATTGTGTGAGGGAATGGTGGCTGCCATCTTTATGGGGGTCAAAGGCCAAGGTCGCTCTCTCTGCCACATGGCAGCAAGGGCTTTTCTATGGCTTCTTGTCCTTGTAGATGTTTTGTAATTGGGAGCGACGGAGCAACATCAAATGCTAAGCTTGGGAGCTATCTGTTTTTTCATACCATCGTACCATCCAGACATTAAACCGTGGTATATGATGTTTTATGGTATTTTGATGGTATTTTCTAAAGCTGCACGTTTCCGGAATTTTTAAATTTTAATTCACCAAGATACCACAGTATATTCAAAATGCCATTTTACCTCGATACCGCCCAAGCCTACCAACCATGTTAGAATGGTTGTTTGTGCATCATAGTATATTGGGGCGAAAGAGTTTTTCCTTGACAGACATTCTGCAGTGTGTGTTAAAGGGAGCTGATATCTTCTGATGAAAGTAGAGCCACCGTCACGTGACCCTACAGCGTTTCTCATCTCAGTCCTTGGGGACCACATTTTTGCTCCCTCCCAACTCCCAGCAAAAACGTGGACTGTTTGGGGTTCCCTGAGGAGTTTCATATACATGAGTAGTGCTATATCTAAAGTGCTCTTAATAGTTATGGAGTGTAAATTGCATGAATGCGAATCAAATGTGACGGACGTAATGCTGAATGACTGTTTCCCGGCTCCTGTGGGCATACATAAAGCACGTGGTCTTCCACATGGGTAATTAGGCTCCTGACGTTAAGCACGCCATCCACACTCACGTCACTGGGCTTCCCTCCACACGGGAAATTCGCAGGAGCCGCTAGCTGTTATGGTTGTGCTAATTGGTCGTGACACGAGCGCGACACGACGCTCCTTTTCTAACGGCTGGAATGCGCTCCCACATGGTGGCCTCCATGATTTATTTACCTAAATGAGGATTTATAACAAAAAGCTGTGGGGAATGAATATCTCTGCTGTTTTCCATTTGGCAGCGTCCTAAGTTAGTAGGCAACGTTATGGTCCAGGCTGTAGACCTGATACCTTTGTAGGTGGAGGAAAACTGTGGGGGTGTCCAGCTAAAAACGGGCCTGCTGGGAAGTTGAGGGGTATTCGGTCTCCACTACTTTTCACTGCATTTCTTCTTGGGCCCTCTTTATGATGTTACCTTAGGCCAAGGTCATTTGTTCCATTATTTTTACAGGTACAGATTTTACAGATAGGTGCATATTAACTTACGGTTGCCGGCGATGAAACGTGCAGTGCATACTGGCACAAATTAGCGAAATAGACTTATATGGTTTGCATGGTTGTATGTGTTAGGGTATATAATGATGTAGGGCTGGGTAATACATATTGGTTATATGGCACATGCGCAATCTCCAGGACTTCAGATGATGGGCGAAACATTTGGCCGGACACCAGGTTTTTGGTACAGATGTATGGCTAAAATATTAATGAGATGTCTATTGTGATGCCCAAAAGTTAGTAATCTGTATAAATTCGGCGAATCCTTATGTTTATTAAATTCGGTTATCGGAGCACGCCACATATTGCTGTTTTGGTAACTCATGGACGCGATAAGTAGTGAAGTGGCGGTGAAGACAGGAACAGCTCAGCAACTGCAATATCTTAAAAGAGGAGATTGTGAATAAACAAAGTAAGAAGATGTCGATGGTATAGCGGTGCTTTTTGCTATTTAAATTAATTTTTTTATTTAAAAAAAATATAAATTTGCAGTACACTTTTAATACATTTTGAAATGTATGTTTATTAAACCAATGGATATGCCAAATTTTGCTAACTTTTGGACATCATAATATGCCTCATTAATAATTTAGGTCCTCTACTAAGCTGCTCGTCAAACTGTGGGCAAAAGTCCCGAAAAGCTGGTGTGCGGCCACGTTTCTTGCGTCATCTAAAGACCTGGTGATTATTGTGCATGCGCGGTGTAATATCCCCCAGTGATGATGCTGTATTTGGCATTTATGTGTACTTTTGGGATGCAAAGTCTATTGTAAGGAAACGTCGTCATGGTAACATGCCGCTGGTTCTCTAAACGTGCATCATGCTCTTCGTTTGGGCACACACATACAGGAAATACAGTTGAAAGGTCCTAGCACTGGGTCTGGATTTTTCTGTAGGCTCTGGAGCATCCTTCAGTGGTTTACGGGCCCTGCTTAAGTGCCAAACAGCACTGTGACTATTTTGCCAAGGACGGGATTCAAACAAGAAACCTTCGGATGACAGGCACAGAGGCCTAACCCATGAATCTTCCTGAAGGCCTCTCCTCCTGATTGGAGAGCAAGTACCCCATAGATTAACAGTTTTTTTTTTTTTTTTTTCGGGGGGGGGGGGTGGGGGGGTCGATAGGCTTTTCATTTGCCCCGGGGGGGGAGCTTGTTAAAATTTGCTCTTCCCCTTCGGGGGCCGGGGG
>JAODKM010000104.1:109976-124305 GCA_026780845.1 Petrocephalus sullivani | reverse complement strand
CCGCAGGGATCCATACTGGGTCTGCTTTTATTCACCCTGTATGTTAATGATCTGCCAACAGTTTGCCCTGATGTTAATATTAAAATGTATGCAGATGATACTGTGACTTACATCCATGGTAACAGTGCAGCACAAGTCGCAGTTCAGTTAACAAAGCCAATGCAATGTATCACAACATGGTTAATACAAAATTGTCTACAATTGAATGTGTCTAAAACAGTATGCATGTTCTTTAGAAAGTCAAATAAACATTTTACTGAGCCAGATGTATATGTGGCAGGGGAAAAACTGCAGGTAGTGTCAGAATTTAAATATCTTGGTATTCTGATTGATAGTAATCTTAGCTCAGCCCAAATTAACAGTGTCTGTCAGCGAGTTAAATTCAATTTGGCAAACTTTAAATTCATACGAAACTGTATGTCAACAGAGGCTGCAATCATGTATATGCATTCAATGATCTTCTCTTACATTACATATTGCTTAACTTGGTCTCAGGCCAGTGCAACCTCTCTTATGCCCATTCACTCGTTATATAAACAAACCCTCAAAGTTCTTGATAAAAAACCTAGACCAAAACAAATGGTTAATTAGCCTTCAAACATGTCAAAATTAAATAACATTACATTACCCAGCACCTTTATTAGTTAGTTGTATCTGGGCGCTGCCTTATTTATACCATCACCGCCATCAGCTATGTTCTGTCTTTCTCTTTTTTTATGTGTTTATTATTATTATTCTTTTTTCTTATATCTATTGACCCTTTCTGACATTACTGTACTTATTCCTTTATGTAGCTGTATACAAATATTTTTGCTAAATTATGCCTTTAAGTCTTGTAAGCAGTTGGTTTACGATACTGCAACACAACATGCAAAAGGCCATACTTATACATATACTTGTGTTTTTTTTTTACTCTTATTGACACCAACAACCAAAGCAAATTCCTTGTATGTGACAACGTACTTGGAAATAAACTCCATTCTGATTCTGATTCTAATTCTGATTGTCTACCCAGACAATTGCTGATTACTTGTTTGCACTACCTTTTTTGGGAATGAGATTCATGTCTTTGTGCTTTCAGGAGTGTGGTTAAGGGCAGTGGAGCTAACGCGTCAGATCATGCATGTCAGACACATTCTGATGGAATTGCAGGCTTCACGATTACTTTAACATGTGCCGACAGGCCGGCAGCAAGCAGGTCCCCCGACACCAAAGAGGAATTCACCCTCAAGACAAGTCCCTTAAAGGGCACGCACCTGGTAGACCTGGTGGACCTGGAGGCCCGGCCAGGCCTGGCAGTCCATTGCTTCCGGACAACCCTACAGGGCCATAGGCTGACTGTCCCAGGCTTCCCTTCTCCCCTTTGAGCCCTTTTGGACCTGGGAATCCCTGCTGTCCCTGGGGACCTGATGTTGGGCATTGGACATCGAAGTATGGTGGCAGAAGGGCAGAGATGAAGGTGCGTCACCAGGTGGATCATCAACGGCATCGATCAGTTTAGGGTTGTATTAATAGGAAGCACTACCTGGGTGGAAAGAAGGGGCCCCTGGGAGCCCTGGATGGCCTGGGATGCCGATGGGTCCCTCCTCACCGGGTGGACCAGGAGCTCCATCAATACCCGGGTCCCCAGGGGGACCTGCAGCCAATTACAAGGTAGTAATGGAACAGGTTGTGTGAGCGTGTAGCCATCAACATAAGATAAGATACCAAGAGTGTGGAGCATGGATATTTTTGGCAAAGGGTCTCCAGTGGTGTAAATGAGATGAAACAAAATGTTGTTTAAATTTAAATCTGGTTCATGTTCCAACAGGAACAATGGCCTGTGGCGAGTCTTCAGATTAGGCTTTTATAATGGGTGGGGCATTATGAGTCAGGTTGGCTGCCACACTTACCTTGTATCGGTGGTCCAGTAAGGTAGCTAGGAGGTCCTGGGAAACCAGGATCTCCCTGCTCCCCCTGAAATCATACCATTACACCCTCACCAGCTGTACATGAGTGTGTACATGGTTACAAAAATGCATGAGCGTGCAAAAATACCCCAGCGTGTCACTCACTTTAACTCCTGGATATCCTGGCTGTCCCGGGAATCCTGGAGTTCCTGCCATTCCCTGTGTATGAACAATGAAAACATTTAGCCAATCAAGCGTGCGAAATGAGGCCAAATGGTTTGTGTCCAATGAGGCAGCACTAGCCCACCTTTCTGCCGGCAGGTCCCAGGCGTCCAGGAAATCCAGAATCACCCTGGGCAGAGACAGAATAAATCATCAACTGTAGTCTCATGAGGCCCAGAAAAGCGCATCATTGGGCCCCCAAACCAGATCGATCCAATTATGCTCCAATTTTTTTCTCAGGGACCCATGGATTGATTTATGCTGCAGAGAACTTGAATGCAAAAGACAGTACAAAATTTCTAGAAACACCCCGGTGGACCAATCAGATGAGGAAGCAGAGACTGCCATTTAAGCCTAAATCTGCATACATTACTGCAGTATTATCTGTGTAAAATGCTGGCTGGTACATGGCATAGGATTGGAAAAGCTGACTCACGCGTCCTCCAGGCAGCCCAAGGATGCCCTTCTCGCCTGGCTCACCAGCATACCCAAAAGGCCCCTAAAAAACACACATCCACTCAGCGGGTACATCTGATACAATCTCTATTAGCCATGGCAAATACTTTCCAAAACCCTTACAGACAGAAAAGACACAACGAGAAAGTTACCGGCAGTCCAGGAGATCCCGGCACGCCTGGCAAACCACTAAAGCCTTGGTTACCCTGTAGGAGAATGGAAAACAGAGGTCATGTGAGGAAAGCCGGCAAAAGCATGAATGCCACGCTGCAGACATCATACAGAACTGCTTACTCACGACAGGCTCAAAGAGTTATTCAGTAAACTATTACATTCATAATGGATGTGCTATCTGAGCCCATACCAAAAGTCAGCCTCAGCTGTTCAACACCGGCTACTTCTATGGTTAATTTATTCAACCACTGCACCTTACAAATCGATCTAGAATCACATAATTCCATCACTGAGGACATGATGCAGGATTTGTGAGACATTGCTTGTCCCACTAGAACAGACAATGACAATGTGGGGCGTGAGAAGACCACAGAACTGAGGAACAGGCTACAAACACTATTGCATCAGTTTGCCATTTGTGGAATTTTGGGTATTTCTAGAAGCTTGCTCATAGCAGGGGAGAAACTGCACATTTACTCAAGCCCACCCTGTCTGTAAATGACAGAGTATAAACCTTAGCTGTTTAGTAAACATGCTCGCTGGCAGATGGGAGAGGATCAGCAAGAGGTGAGAAATGCAGAATATTTTCTGGGTGGGTCTATAACGCCACTGAAGTGCTTCCATTTCATTACACGTATATTTCTTTACATGTATAAACAAGGACAACAGAGCATGATCAGACATTTTGCTGGGATTAAAGACCTTCCTGAACATATGACTAGATATGATTATACTGCTAGTCATGGGATTCAAGCCCACAACCTTCCAGACCTGGGCACAGATCCCAAACCCACCACTTCCCCCAGTCTGCTAAATGAATGAGGAGTGCAAGTCCTCCCCCCACAGCTAAGCCTGGTTACCTTGGGTCCTTTGAAGATGGTACTTGTAGGGGCAGCTACTAGTGTCGTGTCCCCCTGCATTCCTGGGGGCCCAGGTAGACCAGGATCCCCCTGGAAGTCAGAAATTGTCCGTTAGAAGTGGAACAGGACTAAAAAAAATATAAACATGAACTGAACAAAAAAATTAGGAATATATGCAAAAATCTCAAACTCATGAAAAGCATAAATAAAAAGTTAATTTGCATTATGACCATTTAATAGTGTGAATGTCTGCAAAGCCCAGATACAGGCAGTCAAAGTAACTGAACAGAGAAACACAAGCTGGTGCTGTCATGTGAATAGAGCCATATTTGGGGTTCTTCAGCAGAAAGAGCCACAGAGTTTGAGTCTCTATGTGCTGTAGCGATGGGAACAAACCTGTCTGCAACTGGAACTTCATTACAAGACAGTCAAAGAGAAATGGTGGCACCCGAATTATGAAATGTGGAGCACACAATAAAATGTTGTCTGGGAAATATATTTGCAGAGAGGTTTGGGGTGTTAATACATCAGAGATTTACAGCACATTGGAAACTAACTAGTCTACAGATTTCACGAGCGTTCGCCTAGGAGGCTGGGTACAAATCACATTTTTGGATGTGAATGAAGAGTCAGTGTTTGGTTATTAAACCTTGTTACCTTCTCCCCCCTTTCCCCTTTGAAACCAGATCCGGGGCTTCCCTGAAAGACAAACATGGTCACTGTGGTGGTTTCATGCCCTTTCTGTTGTAATTAGTAACCCACATGTATTTAAAGCATGAAAAGCAAGAACAGTGCCAGCTTAGCATGATGCTGAGAGGAAGCTGGAAACACAAAAAAATGCAACAAACAATAGAAAATATGCAGAGGAAGTTCTTCATCTGATACTCCATTGGTGCACCCACACTTGTAGATAAATATAACAGCTCCAAGCAATGTTGTTGAAGAGCACCTTGCAATAGCTGACAGTAGGGGGCGAAAGAGTCACACATTCCAGACTGAAAAAAAACCCCATCTGAACAACCCCCAGCACCAGCCTGCCACCCCACCAGCGCCTGAGCACTTACCGTAGGGCCAGGTGGCCCAGGAGGGCCAGGCTGTCCCTGCAGGCAGTAGAAAAGTGGGACAGATTCAAGCAAAGACCACAAATGTAACGTGTATCAGAAATATCTAACGAGCAACTCCAGCTACAAAAACAATATAACATGGATGCCTGCATGTAAACCTGTTAAATATACTGCACCTATAGTTATACTGCACAGTTACTATACTTTTATTATTTAATAATGACTTTAGGTAGGCATTAAAAAAAACATTTCTATGGTAGCTAAACAGCCTATATAAACAAACAAACAAAAGTGGAGTTGTCATGCAAAATTTCTTCCGGCTGCAAAATTCCTTCCGCCTGTGACGTATCGCTCAGCTGGTAGGTCGCTGATGCGCTTGCGAAGATGCGGTTTCGAGGCACCCAGGAAATTTCAAGTTCTCGAGTTCATGTCAATAAAATACGTTTATAAATGTTTTTTAAAGTGTGTGAAATTTTGCATGACAGAGCCATCAGCTGAGACAATGATACATACAGGAAATCCGTCTGGGCCTTGGGGTCCAATAAGTCCCATTACTCCAATGGTACCGCGAGGACCCTGGAACAGAGACCCAAGGATTATGGTGCAGCCGTGAGCGTGAGAGAGATGCTAAACCCTTAGCAGTCCCCAGGGCCTTGTGCTTACTATGGTGTTACTGTGGCAAGTAAACGTATTTGGGCAACGAACAATTATGTATATTTACTGCACAAAATAATTAGGATAACACAACCATCAGTGCAACTTGCGCTATTAGCAGGCTTCTAAAAATGTACAGATGATGTTATGAATCCATTATTGTTTGTGAACGTTTATACAGATGATAACCAAATGCCCCACTTACAGTCAGGCCATCCAGTCCAGGTAAACCAGGCTCGCCCTGCCAAGAACAGAAAACAGCTTCCCATTAGACTAGCATCTAAAAATTACAGGCCTGTCCTCAGCCACCAGTCAGAATCAGACTTTATTAGCAGGGGTCACTTCATATCAGATCAATCTGCAATGGTGAATTGGTTAAAGAGAATACAGTTCACAAATACTAAGACAATACACTAAGCATTAACAGGTATTACAATATACAAAAAACTCTTTATAGTATACTGCACATTACATAACACAATAGACTGGCAGTGTTTATGAAATAAGGTATTTCTCATGTTTAACACAGCAGTTCTGTTGACAGTTTACTGAGTTTTTGGTTGGGCCTATTTTATTCCTGTCTTCCCTCAGGACCACCCATGTCTCAGAAGAGAAACAAAAAAAGAAAAAAAAATGCAAATGTCACCCTGTAACATGGAGATTAATAAGCGTTACCCTGATGCCATGGCCGTGTCCGACATAGACAGGTTCTCCTTTCTGGCCTTTTGGACCCTTTGTACCCTGTGAGAAAGGACCAGAACAAGAACAGAGCGGTTGGAACGGGCATGCAGCTCAGGAGAATCCAGCAGAGTGGAAGCAGACGGCACATTCCCCCATGACTGCACCCATATGTATGTATTTCCCTCATGTAATACTGCACGACATCGTCATTACAGGTGAGTTTGTTGATCCTGGGGCCACCGGAAAAGGCGCTCTGGGGTGGGGGGGCTGAGGTGGTTTAAAAACAAATAAAAAATAGGTAGCGAGCAGAGCAAGAAGGTCATAGCTAGTTAGCTGGTTTGAAGAACTCGCCGTTTCAGCCTTTCCTAAATTAGGAACGCATAATTTAATATTTAGTTCAATGACTTTTTGTGGCCAACAGGGGGCCCCATACAAATGCATGGCTGAGGGCTGAGTGGAGGTAAAGACTGCCGCAGGTCTAAGCTGCCTTTTACGTCAGCATGTGGAAAGAAAGCCAGCAGTATTAGATACCGAGAATGAGTGATGTGGTGGATGTCTCTGCACTTACAGGAATACCTGGTGGGCCTGGATAACCATCCAGTGACCTAGGACCCTTGTCGCCAATGGTACCATTGCAGCCATCCACCCCGGGAAGACCGCGTCCTCCCTCCTGTCCTGGGTGACCCTGCAAAGGAGCATATGAGCACTCTAACCTGCAGGGTAACACCGGCGGTACTGAGGAAACCTATACATACGACAGGTGTCAGCTTCTCCCTGCAAACCTATACATACGACAGGCACCAGCTTCACTCTGTAGACTTAGACATACGACAGGCATCAGCTTCTCTCTACAAACCTATACATATGACAAGTGTGTAGGATCACACACCCATGCAGGCCCAACATTCCAAGTTTTATGGTTTGGGAGATGGGAGCCTTAAGATAAGGACCACCCTGGCACCCAGGGGAAGGGGGGTTATGAGTTGGCCATATCACATAGGAGAACCAGGGGTTCAAATCCGCGCCCACATGCCCGAGACTCCCCAGAGCACAGGGGAGACCAGCATTCCAAGTTTTAAGGTCCAGGGAAGAAGGTCCTGATAATTTAGGGACCCTGCACACTGGGGAAGACAGATAAGGTGTGTATGTGGGGGGGATCCTGCCTCTCAAACGAATCCCCCCTCCTCACACTCACCCACAATTTTTGAATTAGAACAAAGAGCCGTTCCAAACTTCACCAGCACATGCCATATACGTGAATCTGTATATATGTTTGTTTTCATTATTATTCAGTATTTAAACATGTTTGATGTGTATGTGTTTTAGACAATCACAATGCTCATGTATTACTCTTATAAATGTCCCATTATACCTTCACCACTTGGACAATTATATATAGATATAGATGGGTATACACTATGGTTACCCAGCCACATGTCTCTCTCAGAGAAATTGGGAATGAGTTTAAGTGGTGTAACCAAGTGTTTAGAGGCCAACCCAGGTTTAGAGGCATTTTAGAGTGTTACAGGTATTTTCTTTATATGGCTAGAAAACTCCCCCTCCCCTCTCTCTCAGCCCGCACAGAGAGGGACAGATTGACTCCTTATCTGGCCCCATAAATTAAAAAAAATAAAATAAATAAAAAAAAAATAAATGGGGGCAGAGTGTGGCTCAGCAGGTTAAGGTCTGTGCCTGTGCCTGTAAAAGGTCGCCGGTTCAAGCCCAGCCTCGGGCTGTCTGTGGGCCCTTGAGCAAGGCCCTTAACCCTCCAGCTCCCTGGGTGCCACACAAGTGGCTACCCTTCACGGCCAAGCTTACTCTCATGGAGAGCAAGGTTGGGGGAGGTGAAAAGTCAATTTCCCCACGGGGATCAATAAAGTATTCTTCTTCTTCTAAATTAGCCATTGGCACCCTTTTCCCTCAGTTTCTTTGTCTCAAAAGAAACCAAGCAATGAATGTTAAACTTGTGTACCTCTGTAACAGTCAAGTTTACCACATTTAATAATTTGTCAATGTTTAATCAACACTGTTCTTTTACTGGAGTAACGACAACTGTCAAACCAACCCTCAATTAAGACATACTGTACGCAGTGGAATATAACTTTGGTAAAATTCACCTAAAAGTGTCATAACTGCGAGATGTGCAACATAATCATGTAGCTCTTTGGTGATGAGACTTCTCCTGTCTTGCTTTAAAGTTACGGGTGAAGAAGAGAAATCTGCCATCGAGAACTCCAAAGCCTCTTCACTGCGAGCTTCAAAGCAAGACAGGAGAAGTTGCATTACCAAAGAGCTGCTCCCATATCAGTGCTTCATCTCTCATCACCGCTGCAACCACGTAAGCTCACCTTCAATTCTTCACCCATTTAACTGGTTCCAATTAATCTGTTTTGTAGTTTGGGTTGCCTGTTTAAATCCTAGGCTTGCCTCTGCAGAACAGTATTTACAGTTAAATATGATCACTGTTTCTATTTCCCATCCGTTTTGCTTAATTTCAGTTTATGTTTGTATCATGTTATGTGTAATGTCTGTCCTGTTTTAGTTATAGTATTAGCAATAAACATATACTTTTTTACCCTTCAAATCTCCCTCTCTTTGAAGTGTTCACAATTTACTTTATTGGTGCGAAACCGCTACTGAGTCGCATAGGTCACAGAGTGAAACTGTTCGGTGGACGAACAGCCTATCTCAGACTAACAGCGATACTGTATTCCATTCGCATTCTGGACCTAAATAGTCCAGCAATTGACTAATTGGGACCCCTACAAAAGACTTTGATATTGGAACAACTACTCAAACATAATATTTCATAATTAATTACCGATTAATTAATTCATAATTAACCAATAATGATTCCCATAAACATAGGAGGAAACCCACCTCCAGTTGAGCTGTTATTTCCTACAGGTGTCAGCTTCACTCTGCGTATTTATACTTATGACAGGTGTCAGTGTCCCTCTGTAAACCTATACATACGACAGGCATCAGCTTCTCTCTGCAAGTCTAATCATATGACAGGCGTCAGCTTCTCACCACTACAACCAGCTTCTCTCTGCAAACCTATACATACAACAGGCGTCAACTTCTCTCTGCAAACCTATACATACGAGAAGCGTCAGCTTCTCTCTGCAAACCTAGACATATGACAGGTGTGTAGGATCACACACCCATGCAGGCCCAACATTCAGAGTTTTTGGTTTGGGAGACCACCCTGGCACCCAGGGGAAGGGGGTTTACGAGTTGGCCATATCACATACGAGAACCAGGGGTTCGAATCCGCGCCCACACACCCGAGACTCCCCAGAGCACAGGGGAGACCAGCATTCCAAGTTTTACGACTCTCAGATGCCGAGGTCCAGGGTTTGCAGGTTCTCCCTGAAAACCTATACATATGACAGGCGCCAGCTTCTCCCTGAAAATCTCTACATATGACAGGCGCCAGCTTCTCTCTGCAAACCTATGCATATGACAGGTGTCAGCTTCACTCTGCATATTTATACATACAACAGGCGTCAGCTTCTCTCTGTAAACCTATACATACGACAGGTGTCAACTTCTCTCTGCATCGTCCTCATGGGTGTAGATCAGACTTATCGCATTGCCGTTTACACAGTGTATCTCCCGTTAACAGTCTCCACGGCAAACTCACTGGAATGCCATCTGTTCCAGGGAATCCGGGCACTCCCATTGGACCCTGCAGATATACATATATACACACACACACACACACACACACAGAAAGACAGACAGACAGACAGAAAGAGAGTCACATAGACACTTGGAAACAGAGAAAGAACATGTTTTGCTGCACTAGTTTCTGTAACTCGAAATTAAGTAAATTGTGCATAACACTAATGACGATTCTCATACACACTTACACAGAGAAACAAAACAATACTGTCCAAAAGACCAACCTTGTCTCCCTTAGGCCCAGATGGACCCCTGGGACCCACGTAGCCCTTTTCACCTTTGGGTCCTGGAGCCCCCTGACTTCCCACAAATCCCTGTGGTCCAACCGGGCCCTGAGGACCCAGTGGTCCTGGTTGACCCTGTGCCAATACAGAAAAGGGTAGTATGGTGATTATATGGTATTGCTACTTTGATACTGAGGAGGGAGGCTTTATGAAATTTAACAAAATCAGCAAGGTCCTTCCTGTGGGCTGATAATGAAATATGCTGCAAATGCACTACAGTTACATTAAAAAATAATTTGATTTGTTTTAAGTTCAAAATAAGAAGGAAATTGAAGGTGATTCATGGTCATTGTTGACGCACCACATCACGCAACAACGAAATTGGGGATGATACCTTGCTCAGGGTACCTCAGTGAACTGGCTATCTTTCTATTACACGGTTGTGTCCCTAACCACTTTAGCATTTAACAGCCCCCCTTTTTTAAAATTCATTACTTAACCTGTAATTATTACTAAATAAAATTACTAAATCATATGATTATTAACACCGCATTATGTAATAACTTGAATGTATGGTACACTTACAGAGAGATTCATATCTTAACAGTGCAATCGGCATACAGTGCAATTTATACTTTTACAGTGCAATGTTTATACTTACTTATGTGTACACCTTATTTATTTTCTCTTTTGTATGTACAGCACAGCCAGGGGTACTTTTTGCCAGAAAAATTATTTCACTGTATGTTGTAGCAGCTATAACTACATGTGACAAATAAAAATCTTGAATCTTGAATGTAACTAATTTTCATTTCATAAATGTAAATTAAACTTAAGGGTGTGTTTCCTAAAAGCTTTTTGATGCTAAGTAGTTTGTTCTCATACTTAAGATTATTAATTGATTAATGAGTGTGTCTCAAATCCCTTTATAACTAAAGCAGTTCCTAACCTCATTCAAGAATTAATGAGTGATCCGACCTACTAGTTATTTCCTGTGGTTCTTTATTTCTTTTCTGTTACAGAGACACAGAAGTCACCCAAAAAAAACCCACACATTTTTTGGACAATATTACAATGGGGATGATGCTGAAGATGCTGAATAAGAATAGCTAAATGAGGAAATATAAAACTACACAGTATGCAACAATTTTGTAACATTTTGTCGAATTGTTACATAATGTGGTGTTATTACATAATGTTGTGTAACCGCATTACATAATGCATTGCTAAAATGACAACTTTCACTTTGGACAAAAGGCTCTCTTGGGCAGCCCTGTTATATATGTTTTCCCATAATTCCTCTGAAAGCAGTCTGACCATTATTATACTTCACTCTCTGTACAAATAGCCATTCCTTACACAGCGTCCACAGTGTCATGGGATGTGAACAGACACTGCTGTGGAGACCCACTTCTCAGGATTTTCAAGCCTGCGGAATATCAGGTTAGCCGAGCCAGCCACAAATGTGATCAGAAATGCCACAAAAAGCAGACTTAGGTTACAGCCACCTGGGCTGCCTAAAGGCAGGTTTGCACTTGCCAGAACAGGACACAATACTGGGGCTGAAAAGAGAAGCAACTGGTCATAAACAACAGACATCCAAGTTTTTCCAGACTGGGCAAGTAATAACAGTAGTGGCCATCGTAAAAACACATTCCATTAGACAGTAATGGGGTTATGATACAGTGAACTTTTTATTTCCCTGATTCTGTATTGTTCCTTCACAAGCCATACAATATTCTCCACATCCTCAGGCAACCCTGCAAAAATATTTCCGTCTAGGGATGTTTACAGAATGTTACGATTAACGGTCTAGTTTTCTTCATTCCAGAAGTTTATCTCACTACTACAACTACTAATAATTTAAAAACAAGTAAGGGTCTGGCATAGCAGAAGATAACACCGCAGGTCACTTTACCCCTCAAAGGTTATGTGTTTGAGGGTGGATTGTGCATTTGCAATATACACATATTGCACTTTTTAAAAATAAAATAAACATTTTATTTTTCAACATTGTGTTAAAAGGAGGTTCAGGTAATAATACTATCATACCGACACCCACGTTAAAATGTAAGACGTGGAAATACTGTTAACATTGATGTTATAGTAAGAACATTCTCTGCCCGCTCTGAGGAGATTCTGGGATTGTTCCATTTTAGCTGGGAATCCACGTGTTAGTTCTAGCATTCTAGGAATTTCATTAATCATCAAGAAGGGTGCATCCCCATCTCCTATATCCAAACCGAGTAAGCTGAAACCAGAAAACAGAACACAACACACTATAGCAGAACTTAGCCATGGCACACTACTCTACAACTTTATTATAAACCACACGTCTCTTAGCTCGCTTTTACTTACAGTAATCCTCAGGAAGTATCACCCTCTTTATGTATAAAGTACATGAACCTTCCGGTAAATAAATGAATATGTCTGATCTCCTTAAAAACAAATGGCCATATAGAATTCTGCCCCTTCTTCAGACGTGCATTTTAATGATAAGCAGATTTTTGTGGCACTTGCTGCTGCAGTTCTGAGAGGACTTTAAAAAGGGGAGGACTGCATGTTAAGAAAGGTCTGTCATCTCTTCCTTTTGTTTGTTACTGGAACACAAAATAGGTTCCTCAATGGAGGGAAACCTTCATATGTATGAAGGTGCACAAACATACAGATTAGGTATCTATATCTATATCTGTTCAGCATAACAGGACGGGACCACGCTGCATTCATTCAGATCTGCCAGTAGCAAGTAGCAATGATGAAGATCGTGATGAAGCTGAATGACGAAGCTCATGATGAAGCTGAGCGATGAAACTCCTGATGAAGCTGAGCGATGAACCTCGTCTGTTTGGATTAGGCCAGAGCACGTGCTTTAAAATGCACGTCTGAATAAGGGGCAGAATTCTATGTACCAGGAGTTGGAAACATTCTAACCTGGATCTGAAAGAGTCATACATTTATCAATGCTAATCAACAATGCCACTGCAATCCCCTGCTTGGTACCAACTCTGTTACTGCCTCTCAAATTCTCAAGTTCAAGTTTTAATTATGGCTGCATGATATCACATCACAATATGGCAAATTTCCTTGAGTAATATTGGAATATTTATAAAATGAAAAAGGAGATGAAATTACCCAAAATAAACTATAGCCAAATAGAACTTATCTACCAATAGAGTGTGTCAGATGAGTAGGTATTACTGCAATTTGCATCTGACACAGAACAGTGCAGATATAAGTAACGTGAATATTGCGCATGGATCATCGCCCTGACTGGGCCCTACATTGCACAGCCCCACCTTCATTGAATTTCATTCTCAAGTCCCTAATCTTCTACATATACTATGCTGTACTTTGGTGTCCTTTTCAGTAAAGTAACATCAACTAATACTATTAATATAAAGCAATTACAGCAGCATGCCATATTTAAGACTTGTTTGCTGAAAATCATTTTTGTCACACAAAGTGACACACAAATCAATGACATGCAATGTGTTTGTTCAACTAGGACAATTCAGGCTGGGCACACAGCTCACTGGTACAACAACAGAGCTTATTCAGGGATATGAAACAGCTTCAGTTTCAGTGCCCTGAAGCACTTTCTGGGAAGCAGCGACGATTCTGGGAGAGGTTAAATATGGAAAAAGAATCCTGACCCAATGGCTCACTGACTTACCCTCAAGGGCTGCTGTCCCTTAAATCTTAGACATGTGGGGTATTTTACAAAAAAAAACACATCAGGAATGCCTAGATTTCAACAGGCACTCCCAGATTCCCACCCATGGAATTTCACAAGCCACCACTGGCAGGATTAGACATTTCTCAAACAGCGAGCTGACAAAAAGAATTCCATCATGGGTCACACACACACTTTGGGCAATCTACTGGGCCATTTAGCTATGCCGATTATCCGAACTGTATGTCTCTGGACTGCAAGAGGAAGGAGTAACATAGGGGCAGGGGGGGCATGTAAACTCCAAAAATGGGGAGCAGAGCTGCAGTTCCACCCCCAGAGCCTGGGGGTGTCAGACAGCTTTGAATCGGAAGCACAAAGTCTCACAAAGGCAGTGATCAAAGTTATTATAAGAGGCTGATATCAGAGAAGACACCTGTAAATTGACAAAATTAACACAGATGACGAAAGATTTGCGATTCAAACCTGATATCAAACATGCATTATAAGAAGAAATTAGAAGAGCACATAGACAATGATATTCCTTGGAATTAATCCAGAGTTATTAATCAATTTATGGTAAAAAAAGGTTTTCATTTTCACTGTCGTGTTTACGAAGGGCGAGGGAAGAGACAGAAGCAGAATGGCTGTGCGATCCCTTACAGGGCTTCATAAGAACATAAGAACATAAGAACTATACAAACGAGAGGAGGCCATTCGGCCCATCAAGCTCGCTTGGGGAGAA
>JAODKM010000104.1:82005-99635 GCA_026780845.1 Petrocephalus sullivani | reverse complement strand
CTTCGTGCCCTGGATGTGCATCCCACAAATCTCCATCAACTGCAAGATGCTATCCTATCAATGTGGGCCAACATTTCTAAAGAATGCTTTCAGCACCTTCTTGAATCAATGCCCCTATTGACGAAATTCGGCCAGCCTTGGTTGGTGTCTCCAGAATGGTGTAGGGAGGTAGGATTTAAAATTTGATTAAGGTAGGCAAAGGCTGGGCAAAGTTAGAGCAGTCAGACAAAAACAGGCCAAATTTGGGCATGATTTGGGCGTGGCTAGTGACCGCAGGATAGACAAATGTCAGACTTTTTTTAATAACTCTTGATCAGCTCAGAAGACTGACTGGTCTGACACCTCAATTGTCTGATTTGGTTGGATGGGGAAGGACTTTAAGGCAGAAGTAAGTTTTGCTAATTTATGCAAATTAGCAAAAAATCTAAGTAGGTTGAGCTTCATACTTCCATGTAAGAATTGTAGGGCCTGGCTGCCTGCATCTGCAGAACAAAGAATTTCAACTCTAGGACAAACGGGTCAGGACATATCAGCATAAATGTTTTGTAAACCTTTGCAGTTGCAAGTGTACAGACATGTTTTTAATTGCTGTAGCGCCCCCTATTGATCAATCGGCATGAAATTTGATGGCTCCTTTTCCAGTACCGTTCTACAATAGATATTCAAGTTTGGTCATGATTGACTGAAGCAGTCATGAGATATAGCCGTTTCACTTAAATGGGCATGGCACAGGTGTAGTCTTGGTGTGGCTGTTTGCCGTAACTTATAGAAACCATATTTTTTTAATGACTTTTTATCTTCACTGTCTGCTGATTTGAATGACACCAGTTTTATACAGTTTGGATGAATATCCTAGGACCTTAATGAAAATTCCACAGTTCAGACTCATACATACTAGATCAAAATGCAAGGAGGTAGAACCAAGCTCTATATATCGTTTGATTTGTCCTAAGGTAATGAATTAGGTCCAAAAGAAAATTTAACAGTAAGCTTGATGGATCAGGAGAAATATGCAAAAATGCAAAAGATGTCACTGTAGCGCCCCCATCTGGCAGACTGGGGTGCCCTTCGCAGGGTGTGCTAAGGGTCCCTAGACAAATGGATCACTCGGGTTTGGTTCGGATTGGTGACTGTTAAGCCTGTCAAATGGCTGCTTGATTTTGATTGGCCAATTATGGCCACCATTTTCTGACTTATGACTACAAAAGTATGGGGATGACCTCAGGCTTGGTCATCGTAGACATGTGCCAAATTTCAGTTGGATTGGCCAAAGGAGGTCAGGAGATATTGGCAGGTTTTAGTTGTAGTGCCCCCTATTTACGAAATGAGGCCAGCCTTGGTTGTTGTCCCCAAAAGGAGGATTTCAAATTTGGTTACAGTAGGCTAAGGTAGGGCAGAGTTATAGCAGTCAGACTAAAGCAGGCCAAATTTGTGCATGATTTGGGCATGGCTAGTGGCCGTACGATAGATAGTGTGTATGCGGGTTTGTGCTGCAACTCCCTCATTGGGTTACTAATTAGAGGACTGATTGGCTAAAGAGTTCTCCGGCACTTTGCGGATAAGATTGGGCAGCCCTGCCGTAAGCAGATGCATCAGGTCTGGCACAGGAACAGCGTGCGTAAGAGCTCCTGTTGCGTGTGAAACCCAGCAGCATGTCAGCAGTGGTAAGCTACTTAAAAATTCAAATACATACATCTTTTTCTTTGTCTCAGGTAGATAAGTATACAAATGACAATTAGATGGTAATCACATGACTATAAGGTAATAAAATGTACAGCGCCGCTATTTACTGATTTTTATTGACTCTTTCAAAATACAAGGAAGGAAAGGTGATTAATTGTCATTACTGATACAGCACAGCACACAACAAAATGTGTCATTTGCTTTTAACTCTTGTGACATAGCAAGGGGCAGTACCTTGCTCAAGGCACCTCAGTGGTACTTGCGGGTTGGGGACAGTTGAGCGAACCGGCAATCTTTCATTTACTTGGTTATGTCCCTAACCATTACACCATCTGCCTGTCCTGACCACCTATAATACAACAATACAGCTATTTCAAACGCTTTTCAAATCAAAGAAGCCATGACTGGCCAGCATGTGCTACAGTAAATAGAGATTATTGAAAAGAGATCAATTAATAGCAGTCCATGAAAAAATGAAGCCTCATGTGTACTTGGTCTTCTCTCCTCTCTCCTCTCCTCTCTCTCTCTGTCTCTCTCTCAGCAGGCCTGCCATGGCTGTGCACCAGGAGCAGTTTGTGACTGTAGCACCTTGAAAGGAGCCAAGGTGAGCATCTAGGTGATGTGCTCGTCACGCTAGCATGTCTCCGTCCTGTTTTCCTACACATTTGCTACCCATGCTAGCATTTAACTTGGTAGCGCTGTGTTAGCATGTCTCCTGGTGTTAGCATGGCGTCCTGTTTTCCTACACATTTCCCACCCATGCTAGCATTTCGCCTGGTGGCGCTGTGTTAGCATGTCTCCTGCCATTAGCATGTCATCCTGTTTTCCTACAGATTACCCATGCTAGCATTTTGCTCGGTGGCACTGTGTGTCATGTTATCATTTTTCCAGTGTTTCTGTACATTCTTTATGTTACTTATAACACAATGTCCCTGGACTGAGATTGAAAATTCAGTTTCTTATTTTTACTCCAAATTTCAACATCACTAATGAACAGAGCTATAAATACATGTACATGTATAAAGGTTAAAGTTCATATAAGGACATCAGTGTGGATGATGTGTCAGCTGTTGTGTGTCTGGTCTCGTTGTTTGACAGGGTGAAATGGGTTTTCCAGGGATAGAGGGTCAGCCAGGTCTGCCAGGATTCCCAGGAGTGGAGGGATACATGGGACCGAGAGGAGAGAAAGTAAGGGATCTCACGGTGGGCGACAGTGGGCACCCCCCCCCCCCCCATATGCAGTTTTCTGAGTTTTGTACCTCCACATTGAGTAGTATAGAAGGAGAAAATGGTCGGGGGCTGAGAAGCACAACCCAGGACACAGCAGCTGACCCACTAAGCTGATGTGGACAGGTTTGGTTATGGAGTTTTCTAATGAGGGTGTTCTGGTCCAGTTAAGACCAACCAAGCTGTTAACCTGTGTGCCTGAAATTAATGATTGACATCAGAAGCATCGTGAATAATCACTGTAATTTGAGTCGTGCTTGTTCTCCCACAGGGCAGCGATGGGCTTCCTGGGCCAGCTGGTGCGAAGGGGATTAGGGTGAGTC
This sequence comes from Petrocephalus sullivani, assembly GCA_026780845.1. Lineage (NCBI taxonomy): Eukaryota > Metazoa > Chordata > Actinopteri > Osteoglossiformes > Mormyridae > Petrocephalus > Petrocephalus sullivani. The sequence goes on along the minus strand of JAODKM010000104.1, from coordinate 96,402 downwards.
CTTCACTCCCTTAGTGAAACACTGATAGAAATGCGTTGTAAAATAAACATGTTTCAATGCATTATAAGCTTCATACTTCATACAGTCTACACTTCTAAGGCTCGTGGTCTGGGCCCATTATATGTCTTGATTACACACTGGATAATTGTAATGCTTATTTAGCAAAGTGTTTAACAACACTGTATGTTCAGGGTCCGGCAGGATTGCCCGGATTTCCAGGAACACCAGGAATCCCGGTATGTGTTCATATCGCAGTCTCATGACAGTGGGCTGATCCTCGTGACACATGGCTGGGCAGGGAAAATGGGAAAATGGTGTCCTCTAGAACTCGTTAGAGCCGGGTGGGACTGGAACAGGATTGACATAATAAGTAAGGATCTGCAAGGGGGAGTTTGCCCTTGTAGCCATGATGGAAGCGGTGATGAGCAGGGGTGGGAGTTAAGGCTTATCAGGGGAGATCACTTATCTTGGAGGGTTTGAGGGTTAAGGTGTCTTCTGGGCCATTAGGCATGAGGATTAACAACAGTTTATACACGTCACTGAGAAGGGGGTCAGGTGTAATTAACCCTGTTAGCTGTTTCCTCTAAGTCACAAGTTACCCATGGCAAACTCCACCGTTGAGGAAGGAAAATGGGGCATTATGAAGTCTACATGGATCCTCCCGTAGAGCTTAAGGCTGCCTTCTTGGTGTGGTGCAATGTGGTGTTTTCTCATTTTCTCAAGATCGCAGTAACATTGAACACCGATAATGACTGATGATGGGTGCATGTGAGCATGAACGGGGCACTGCGCAGGGTCTCCTGATCGGGATCTATCCCTTAACAGGGTCTGCCAGGGCAGGATGGTCCGCTGGGCCCCAGAGGAACTCCAGGGTGCAACGGAACGAAGGTGAGAAGTGTCCCATGAGACAGCGAGTGGCGGCACAGTTTAACGGGGTTTACTCACAGTTCTGCTGTGTTTGCCTAGGGGGAGCGTGGATTTCCCGGAAACCCAGGTTATCCAGGCCTGCATGGGCCCCCGGTGAGTAGCCTCCTCTTCACTGTCACCCTTTGCACACTCATGTACAGCTCATAAGGACAGTGCCACAGTACATCATTTGCCCAGCAGGTTAATTTGGGGCAAACCCTGTGTCTCTGACTATCTATATAACACCTGATCATTTTTGTCGCATTTTAGGAAAAAAATGAAATGGTGTCTGTGAACCTATAATTTAATCCAATCCATTTTATGTGCATTTTTATGCTTTGGGATGGTATTTTGTTCTAGAAAACACCATTATAATACTTAGTATGTGTGTTGTCATATCTCAATTCATGTCAATAAATATTAAAAACATGAGCATTGATAACCTTTGAAATGTTCTGTCATGCATTCTGCCTTTTATTTAGGTCTAATTTAAGATGTACAGTTCCATTTGATAATACAGTGGAAAGTCCACATTAACCTAAACTTACCCATTTTTTCCCCAAAGGGTCTCCCTGGTATACCTGGGTTGAAGGCAAGTAAAATATTAGAGAAATGTTTTTTTCTGTATTTTTTAAAATGCACAAATTAGGTGGATAATTAATCACTGTGAGATTTGATATACACACACAATACATGACATGCTGTTGCTGACGTGCGCAGGCAGGCAGCAAATGCTACAGTAATACAGGTGTGGTGCCTTCAGCCCGGTCCTCAGGGACTTCCCAGACAGTCCACGTTTTTGCTCCCTCCCATTTTCCTGCCAGACAGTCCATATTTTAGCTCCCTCCAAAAACGCGGACTGTCTGGGAATCCCCGAGGACTGAACTGAGAAACGCTGCCTTAGGGGCTCAGGAACAAACTGAGATTAACCTGACTTGTTTGTGTGAAGTGTTCAGCTGCATTAGTGTTAGGGGTTAAAGAGATGAACATGAGATATATAGTTTATGGGTTACAAAACGTTCAGTCTGTTTAATTCATTCTAACATGGAAATGTTGTGATATTACAGCTTCAGTACTGTGAAAAGTCATTTATTTGTCATTGTCGGTGTGCATTCTGAGAGCATGTTTGGCTGCCGGTCTTGTGCCTGCAGGGCGACTTGGCAGAAATCTTCAGTGTCAACACCTTGGAGGAGAAGGGGGAGGCAGGCCTTCCGGGCCTCCCTGGCATTCCTGTAAGACCCACGCTGGCAGGAACCTCTCTGTCACTGCATCACTCACGCAGACAGCAATATAAGGGCAGTGAGAAACTTAGGGGCCTCTAGGTAACAATATGTACAGGCGTGGCCATCGTGACATTAATACAGGCATAAAGTATACATTCTACATTTAATTTAGCCAAGTACTTTTGTTAAATTTACAAGATTTTTTTTTTAATGCCAGTAGGTCTGATATCTTGTTCAATGTTTTGACAGTAGTGATTTTAATACTAAGCAGCATCTTTAGTATTTTGACAGTACTTATATTAAAGGTAAATTAGTACTTTTGCCTCTTGTGCAGTAGTGAATTTAGGTGAACATTTTGGCAGCCGCCATGCATGTTTGTTTAGTTTTGCTGTGTATATTGTACATGTTGGTTATGACCGTTAGTGACCGTGGTGATTTCCATGTACAGTCTCTGTGAGCATATTGTGCAGAATTCAGTTACATTACGGATCGCCTGGCTCTTTCTTACAGGGAAATCAAGGACTTCCGGGATTGGCTGGTCCGATTGGCCCCTACGGGCCAAAAGGCTTTGTGGTAGGTCTCACTTTGTATACCCCCAGTTCCCTCCTTGCATTAACAAACTTTGCTGCCACAAAAGTCATTAAATAAAGCCTGTATACCTACAAGTAAATAAGCCTAGTGATGCCAAATGAAGCTTAATGAATCATTTGCTGAATTTTTTTACCCCACCAGATGGCACACTTGGTTTGCTTTGGGCCATGCTTTGAGCCCTTTATCGAACAGAGAGCACTGTCTACTGGGGTCAAAATATATAGCAATTTGGGTAACACTTTACTTAAGGGGGCTCTTCATAACATCATACATCAGCATAAGCCTTTCATGACAGCCGACATAGCGTGTCAAAAGCATCTATAAAGGTTTGTTCCCAGAGTTCCCAGTGTCAGCATTTATGACAGCCACAAAAGATGGAATGAACCTTTATAAATGCTTTTGACATGTAGTATTCATGGAGCACCCTTAAGTAAAGTGTTGCCGCAAATTGTGCGATGAAGCTTAATCTGACCATTGCTAGTCACCCCCATTGTTATATATCGTTTCTTATTTTGTCATTTTTTTCCAGGGGCATCCGGGACCCCCCGGTCCTCCCGGGCCAAAGGTACGGTCACTAAGTTAAGGGAATTGGACGTTGATGTAGAGCACGAGCCTTTGAAATGGCTGCTGTTCGGTTTGCTGAGTACTGCTTATTCAGTCATCTTTATATATATAAGTCAGAGTGACAGCAATCCAAAGCACAGGGCACTTGAGAGGGTACCTTCTGGATGGGATGCCAGGTCCATGGATGGTGACAAAAATTAAAAAGTCTTCATTCCTTTGCAGAACCTGTTGACCAGTTTAATGTACATTCTATAGCAACCCAACACCAGTAGATATCACTGAAGGGCTATGAGTGGATCGCTGCCATTTTCATTCCGGTTCCTGCGCAATGAATGCGAGGCAGATAGTATAGCATAGTATGGTATAGTATAGCAGGGACCCAGGTTTGAGGCAGGTTGGGCCACTGGACAGCCATTCCCTGTTGTACTCTTCTTCTAATCTGGGATTTTTTAATTATTTTTATTTAGGGCAATATGGGCTTAAACTTCCAAGGATCTAGAGGGGAGAAGGTAAGCTGAACAAATGCACTGCCTTGCACTTCAGTGTCAAAATCCTGTGGCCTGCTCTCAGCATTGATGACACTATTTGTGCGTGTGGCAGGGCGAACAGGGCATCCGGGGGCAGCCCGGGCCTCCAGGCACCATCAGAGAGCAGACGCGGCCAGGCAGGTCGGACATTCAGAAGGGAGACAAGGTACGGCAGTGGGCCGCTGCTCTGGCCACCGCTGCGACTGCCACTGACACCCGGTGCACATGTCCTGGTTCACGGGCCATTAGGAGTATCATTCTCAGCACTATATTGGTGTTATCTAGGAGAAATGTTCACTTATGTGTAGGGTCACCAACCTTCAACTTCTGATCTTACTGACAAGACTGTCCGTCAGTCTTGTCCTATTTTTAGATTTCATGTTTTCATGCATACTTTGTCCACGTTTGGTTTCCCTTTATATTACCAAGCCAAAACGAGCCTTGGTTTGGTAATACTTGTAACACTTGTAATACTTGTAATACTGTACTTGTAACTGACAAGCAGGGCAGCTGTCTTTCTTGCTTTTCACCACCAGATGGCAGCACAACCAAAAAGTTGTGAGCTTTCTCTGAACTGTAAGCGTAAGCTGATCAGAAGATAACTCCTCCTCCAGTCATAATTTTATATACATATACCCCATTAAAATATACAAGGTTGTAAAATTCCATGGTATTTGCCATTCCATTTTATAACTATGCTACTAAGGACATAATATTAAATGCAAGACAGAAGCTATGTATGGAAGCGAATTGCATTCACCAAAGAAAAAGAAAATTGCACACCTTATCTCGTAATTACGACATGCAAATTGTGCAATTTTTTTTCTTTGGTGAATGCAATGCGCTTCCGTAGATAGCTTCTGTCTTGCATTTAACTTTATTTAAAAGATCTCATAAATTTAAGAAAAGATCTCATAATTACGAGAAAAGGATCTACTTGTAATTAGTAATTATGAGATATTTTCTCAAAATTATGAGATCTTTTTTTTTCTTTGGTGAATGCAATGCACTTCCTATCAGTCTTTAGCCATTTATCCTGGGGGAGGGACCTGCAGCTTGTCTCAGGCTGGATGGGGCACATGGATGGGACAAATATTGGATGGAATGTCTGTCACAGAAGTATCAGACATTCAGATAAACACATCACTAGGGGTGTGACGATGCAGTCTGCTCAGGACTTGGTTTACGGTTTGATGCACTCCCAATATATTCAACAAAGTAAGACTGAAAACAAACTAAGATCTCACAGTTCCTATTTATTCTTTTTAGCTACAGTATGCATATTTTCGAAAAAAGCTGATGATCCATGTTTTTTTCTGCAATGTTTTCCTTATTGTGAAGACTTTAGTGCAAAACTGAGATGATGCTTATTTCACCCCCCAGAATTAACATAAGTACATGTTAATCAATAAAAAGATGTTGTGCCGTGGTGCAGTGTTGCATCCTTCTCGGCCGATCATGTGACTTGCTTCCATAAAAATAGTTAGACCAAGATGGGAAGATTACAATACCTGACTAATGCATTTGTCTTCCTTTCAGGGGTGTCAGGGATCAGCTGGCCCACCTGGACTGCCTGGCCTGCCTGGGCCTCCTGTAAGTGCCTGTAATGTGTGTCTGAACGTGTTGCCTGATGGGTATGACTCTGGTGCGGAATGTCACGTCAGTCGAATGGTCGCATCTCCGATCAGCACCTGGCCCTTTTCAGTTATTAGTTTCGTTACCTGGATTTGTTCCTGGTGTAATTGTAGATATTTTATGATATTTGCATAAAGCCTCTCCGCATAATTCAGGAAAACCGCACTTCATAGAAGACATAGATATGGTGTATAATGCATCCGCCTGCACTACTTGTTACAATAATGTTGAGGTATACATTCTTAGTGTGCATCAATGTGCTGATGCAGTATAAGCTCACGCACTCCAGCAGTGAGGAGTGAGGTGTGTTTTCAGCTGAGGTTTCCCATTCTCAGGGTCTACATGGAGGTCTGAAAGGTGTGAAGGGGGAGCCTGGAGAAGCAGGGAAAAGGGTAAGTGAGGTGACCGCGTTCGGATGATGGACCTGCATGCTGTTCCTGTGTGCTGTGGGCGTGCTCTTTCTGTTTGCTCTTCCTGCGTGCTGGAGGTATATTGTTCCTGCTTGCTGATGGTGGGCTGGTCCTGCATACTGGTCCTGCGTGCTGGGGGTGGGCTGCAGGGCTGTAACCGGAGTAGCATGAGGATAGACGTGGTGTGACAGAGACAGGACGGAGAATCAGGGATCGGCTGAAGGCCATGTTGCTTACGCATCGCATGCCTGCATCTCTGCCCACAGGGGAAGCCAGGCAAGGATGGCGACGACGGACCGGCGGGATTTCTGGTCAGTGCCTGCAAGGGTTAAAACCGCACCCCTGCTTGGATAGGTGTCTTCTGTTCCCCTAACCTGTGCTGTGTGACCCACAGGGGCCCAAAGGAGAGCCTGGGCTTCCCGGATTTCTGGGCAGGGAAGGGACTCGGGTAAGATGAGTCATGTAGCGTGATGAAGAGTGTGGAAACCTCAGTGAGTCAGCGGTCCACCACAGGGCGGCCAACTTTACACATATCTCTAACCTCTCAGGGTGAAAAAGGTGACCATGGATTCCCAGGACCTGCAGGTCCAGTAAGTTTGACCTAAATGCATCAGTCAACTGCTCTGCTCAATAAAATGCTAAGAATTGCAGTAGGGAGCTATATACTTGGTATGATTTCATACAGCTATATGTATTTGTTTGGTCAAATGGCCATGATCTGTAAAGGTGCACTGTAAAATATTGCTAATGGTTATGCTAGGCTGTGCTTAATGCAGACGTGGGGTGCAGGTTCAAGGGGGAGGGGTATCTGGGTAATGGCTGGTGCCTGCAGGTGCTGTACAACATGGACCATAATGCAGAGGGGCCGAAAGGAGAGCCTGGTTATCCTGGGTCTCCAGGCCTGAAAGGAGAGCCTGGCCCACAGGGTAGGTTACATTGCTCAGGCTCGCTCAGAATCGCGCATTGTGTTGGCTTCATTGGCTGTATTGCAGTGTTGTACGAAAGCATGTTGATGCTGGATAGCCAGTGAATATCACACTGTATTGGTTTGAGACTGCGTGAAGGGTGTATGCTGGTATTTTTTAGCATGCACATAATTACTCTATAAATTGAAGTATGGCCATATTTGACAGTGTATTTAGCTGCTGTCCTTCTGGTTTCTGCAGGTGTGGCTGGGCCTCCTGGACAGTATGGGGCACCAGGTAAGTTTGGATCAACCTTCTGCCCAAAGTTTTTCTGTTTCAATTTTTCATACAGTTCTCAGCATGACTTGTAACATGTACCCTAGCCTTGTATGGTCACTGGGCTTAGAATAGGCTAGGCTAGGCTAGGCTAGAATAGAATAGAATAGAATAGAATAAGTGGTTAGACAGAGGGATGGATAGATCTCATTTTTCTAATGCTTTTTTCCTCTAGGTATTGGGTCCCAAGGTCCACTTGGTTCACCTGGACTTCCTGGAGAAGTGGGACAGAAAGGAGAAGAGGGCCCACCAGGACTACCTCTGCCTGGCTTCCGTGGGTTACAGGGGCCTCCGGGGGACACAGGACCCCCAGGTCCACCAGGACCCCCAGGAATAGCCTCCATATACTGCATTGGCGAGCTGCAGGAAGGAAGCATTGGGCTTCCAGGACTAAGAGGAGAGAAGGGTAGGCCTCCGCCAGTGTGCACGTAGCCTCCTCACCTGAGGATAACCTCATCTGCTGTACAATCTGCCTCCACAGGCGAAAAGGGAGACACCTGCATCAACTGCATCTCTAACAATCACCCTGTCGTGGGACCCCAAGGTCCATTTGGACTTCCGGGCATACCAGGTACCATGGATCATCTTCAGAATATTAGCCGATGCCTGGCCAGTCTTCCAGGATTATGTGGACGGATAGTTTTGATGCTCCTGGCTATCGTGCGTTACAGGAACTCCTGGACACCTTGGGGTGAAAGGTGATCAAGGATTTCCAGGAATCCCTGGAATGCATGGGCTACCAGTAATAAGTTTTTCTTTGTTTCCTTTTGACACTGCATTTTTTGTGACGAATCAAAAAAAAGTATCTCCTGTGTTTCCAGGGTTTTCCTGGGTCCCAGGGAGCTCCGGGTCTTGCCGGTCAGAAGGGGCAGCCTGGAGACACTGTCCCTCTGGATGGATTGAAGGGAGAGAAAGGAGACACTGGCGTCCCAGGCCCACCTGGTTTACCTGGCCTGGATGGACAGCCGGGCCGAGATGGGTACCCTGGACAACCTGGGCTCCAAGGATTACCTGTGAGTAATCGGAGACCTCAACCAGTAATTCTTAGGGACTGAGTTTCAAGGATCAATCTCATATGGACCCAAATAAATATAAATATAATGAGCATGACATACATTATGTACAGATTAGCAGTCTGGTTTTCCCAGAAGGATTACAAAATAGAGATATTACAGTCAGGCCGGTGAGCTTCAGATTACATCCTCTCTGAATGAAAAAGATTTTAAATGCAGATTTTGAAATTAGTACCAAATTAGCCAACAACTGTGGACATGCATTATTTAAGGTAATTTAGGTATCACTTTAGATGGGCAGAAATACACTATATTGCCAAAAGTTCTGAGACACCTGGCCATTACACCTAAAGGAACTTTTATGACATCTTATCCTAAATCCATAGGCATCAACATGGAGTTGGTCCCTCTCTTGCAGTTACAACAGCTACCACTCTTCTGGGAAGGCTTTTCACATTTTGGATTGTGTAGAAATTTTTGCCTATTCATCTAGAAGAGCATTTGTTAGGTCAGGCATGTGGGCCAATCACGTTCCCCCACACCGGACTCACTCAACCATGCTTTATACAATGGGGCACTGGCTTGTTGGAACAGAATAGGGGCTTCCCCAAACTGTTCCCACAAAGTTTGGAGCATTGTTCAAAATGTCTGGGTATACTGAAGCATTAAGATCTTCATGCTTGAACTCGCTAAGCTCTGTAGAACAAACCATTGTTTTACAAATGTTTGTAATCTTCGACTGCATGGCTAGGTGCTTGATTTTATATACCTGTGGCAATGGAGAGCCAAAAGGTATCTGCGTATCAGAACGGGACTTGTTGACCCTATCTGGAAAGTGAAGGGTGATTGCCTGGATTGCAGCAATTACAGGGGGATAATACTGCTCTCAGTGCCGGGCAAGGTCCTTGCTAGGGTCATCCTTAATAGGATCCGTGACTTGCTTGCCTACCAGCAACCGGAGCAGTCTGGTTTTACGCCTAAGTTTACCATCAAGTAGCGCTGTGGGGCATCCTGAGACTTTGCGGGATCCCCCCAAAGTTGTTGGACATCATGGCCAGCCTGTACACTGGTACTGTGAGTGCTGTGCAGAGTGGAGGGAGAACATCTGCGTTCTTTCCAGTTGATTTTCGGGTTTGTCAGGGGTGGCTTCTTGCTCCTACTTTGCTCATTGCTTGCATAGACTGGATGTTGGGCAGGGTTGTTGGGCCCAGTAGCTTCGGGGCTTCAGTTGGCGAGGAAAGATTTACTGATCTTGACTTTACCGACGACGCTGTGATCTTCGCAGAGTTGATGGGGGCTCTGATCCGGGCTCTTGAGAGACTGAGTTAGGAGTCTGAGTGTCTGGGTTTGCGAGAGTCCTGGTTAAAAACTAGGTTTAGGGCTTAAACAACCTCTTAGGCACAGCCATCCGCAGTGTATCTATTTGCGGGGAAAGTGTAGACCGCACTGAGAGGTTCACTTACCTCGGCAACGACATTCATGTCTCTGGTGACTCTTCCTATGAAGTCACTAGACAGATTGGGAGAGCATGAGGGGCGCTCCCGATATCTTTGTCAGCCGGACAAAGGTCCAAGTCTTTAGAGTCCTGGTACTTCCTGTCTTGGTTTATGGTTGCAAGACATGGATGTTATCCAGTGACCTGCGACGAAGACTGGACTCCTTTGGTACTGTGTCTCTTCAGAGAATCCTTGGGTACTCTTGGTTTGACTTTGTGTCGACCGATCAGGGAGGCCTGAATGAGGCACATTACCTGCATTGTGAGAGAGCACCAGTTGAGGCGCTACGGCCATGTGGCGCAACTCCCTGAGGTTGATCTGGCTCATAGGATCCTCCTTGTCCACCCTCCCCTAAACCAAATACCTCCAAGAGGTTGGACCAGGCCTAGGGGATGCCCACGTAACACCTGGCTGCAGCAGATGAATGGTCATTTCCGGAGGGTGGGACTGGACCACATGTCTGCGTGGAGGGTCGCCAACCGGGATTTTGAGATGTTTCGCCATGTGGTGGGTGCGGCAATGCACTGCGCCAGCGCATGCTCCCCAACCTGACCTGACCCTGTGGCAATGGGTCTGAATGAAACAACTCAATTCAATGATTAAGAGGTGTCTCAATACTTTTATTCATACAGTGTATTTTGCCTCGAAAAGGTAAAGACCTTGATTTAACAAATGACTTTGTTACAATCAAATGACTACTGCCTGCCATGTTTATAATTTAACGTGTTTTTTAAAATCAAACTATATAGGCGTATTCAATTCGTAGTTGTGCCAGTAAAAGTCCACAAAAGAGAGCAAAATGACAAAGAATATGCTAAAAATTAAAGAGTTCAAGGTAGGGTAATAATGCAAAAAAGTGAAAAAATATTTTATATGTGTTAGAGCTGGGCGGTATGACCACAATTCTATATAACGGTATTTTTCAAAATTATGACTCGCGGTATTTAACTGTATTTTTTCCCCCATGTATCAGTGGGTGTTAACCATATTTTCCACTTCAGTTATCGCAGTAGAATGGTGAGGAATAACCTATTCTACTCTCATGAGAATTATACATTGTACAAAAATTATAATTTGCACACAAGTAATACAGGTTCGCAATACCCCATAAAGTGATACAGTTTTCAAGGGGGTGGCACTATTGAAGAGAAGGAATCGCACTGCATGACAGTTGCAGTCAAAATATAGAACCTATTTATTGAACAAATTATGCAAACAACTTAAAAACTAAAATTTTCAAGTATCCAATGAGGCATTTAGGCTTAGTAAAATATCCAGAGGTGCTTGTCAAAAGTATCGCACTGAAGAAGTCTTAGAAAAGGAATAAATATTAAATATTTTTTTGTAAACCAACTACACTGTTTATGTAAACAATCCGGCGACAACTTTAGCTCGACAGTGTTTGCAATAAATGGTTGTCTGGTCCACATCCGACCATTTAAAACCGAAATATCTCCAAACCAGTAAAAATGGTCCCACCTTAAATAGTTTCCGCTGCACCACGTTCCGGACCTTGTTTAGGCTATTTAAACCGGTATTACGGTATAAGAAAAATCCATATCATAACAAAAATAAATACTGCTTTTCGGTATGAACCGGTATACCGCCCAGCACTGATATGTGTGTATGATATGAGAGTTTGTGGTGGTGTCTTGATCTGCTAACAGTATATAACTGTGGAGTTCTAGCATGTTGGGAAATTGTGAGTTTGTGCATCTAGCTGCATCCTAGCCTTACATCACCAAGTGCAATGCAAAGCATCAGAAGCAGTGGTGCAAAGCACACCACCACTGGACTCTAGAGCAGGGGAGATGTGTCCTCTGGAGTGATCAATCATGGCAATCCAATGGACGAGTCTGAGTTTGACGGTTGCCAGGAGAATGGTACTTGCCTGACTGCATTATGCCAAGTGTAAAGTTTAGTGGAGGGGAGATTATGGTGTGGGGTTGTTTTTCAGGTGTTGGGCTTGGCGTCATGGAGCGCTTTTCCACCACACCTAGTACAGTACTTTTGGTACTTCCACTTTTCCATTGACTTCCGGTCGAATACCAGAACCAAAAATTCAAATACAAAAAGTGCCAAACCAGTTGGGGTACTTCTTTTGTACTCCGGTACTTTGGGGGCGTAACTTGAAACACTTTCCTTGTTGATTGGTTATGCAGATAGCCCGATTCAGAAACACAATGCGACCACAGTCTTGAAAAAAGTTACGAACTGAGAAAACAACAATGAACAAAGTAAAAAAAATTAAAATTATTGCAATTTGGTTGGAAGAACAGATACAACAAGATCAGGATGGTATAACAGAAATTTTAAAAGTATTTTATTTAATATACTAGGGCAGCACGGCCGTATTGGAGAATTTCCAAATATAGTGATGTGATTTTTTTTTAAATAAATATTGGGGTATTTATAAAGCAAATGAGTTAACATATATTCCTCACAAACCTGTCTAGGAGTGGTTTAAACAGCAAGGATGAAAATGATTATGATTTCTCAGAGAACGCATGCAGCGCTCATGCAAAAGCAGCGGAGGTAAACTTTAAACTGATTTTGAAAGCATATATTGAATATAAATGTAATATATGCAAGGAATAATCATTAAAATTGCAAAGTTAGCTAAGCTTTTTTCCCTGTGCAATGTAAAAAAATTTTAGCGAAACATTAACCCCATGCGCTGTCTGTAAGGTCCGTACAAAACTGAAAGTAAGAAAAAGTCTGATTTTAATAATTTAACTCACTAGCGATGTAAGAACTGCATGTTCATAACATGTTAGATGTTAGATTTAATATCCAACGTAATCCAGCTGTATACTACAGCTATTTTCCCACCTCACTCTGAGCTTTTATTCAATGCTGGTACCAGTTTTTACGCAAGTGGAAAACCAACACTAAACAAGTACCGAACTTTTGGTACTTTATTAAGGGCCCTTCGTTCCACTGAAAGGAAATCTTAATGCTTCAGCATATGAAGCCATTTTTGCTTCATATTTCATGCTCCCAGTTTTGTGGGAACAGTTTGAGGATGGCCCCTACCTGTTCCAAAATGACTGCACACAAGTGCACGAAGCAAGATCTATAAAGACATGGATGAGCAAGTTTGGTGTAGAGGAACTTGACTGGCCTGCACAGAGCCCTAACCTCAACCCAGTAGAACACCTTTGGGATGAATTAGAGCGGAGACTGCAAGCCAGGCCTTCTCGTCCAACATCAGTGCCTGACCTCACAAATGTTCTCCTTTATTCCTTCAGTAATTCATTTATTGCTCATTAATTCTTGGCTAAGTTAATCACAGTTGGCTACGTGTAGTTTTCAGATAATCTACTCACTCTGTTTGCATGAACAAATTTCAGCCTTTTTGGGTCCATCTGTTCATAGTATTTGTATTTGGCATATTAGTTACAGCTGTGGTTTTGTCCTGCAGGGGTCTACTTTTGGTAAAGGGGAACATGGCCCACCAGGGGAACCAGGAAATCCAGGTCCCCCTGGAGATGGCGGACATCCAGGAGCCCCTGGATTTGGCTCCCCGGGCCCACCTGGAGAGAAAGGTATACAGGGTATGTCAGGAAGGACAGGCTCGCCAGGTGTTACAGGTAGGGGTCTAGCCTTTTAAAATATTTAAGAACAGCAGATATAGCTTTGGTTTGTGCAGAACTGCTAAGGAGAGCTGACTGTGCTCAGGTCGGAAAGGGGACCCGGGAGAGACGCAAAGAGTGAAGGGCCAAACTGGTCCTCAAGGTCCCCCAGGCGAGGAGGGCCACGCAGGACCCCAAGGTACCATGGGCCATCCAGCTTTGTTCCTGTCGATTTCTGTCATAAACCTGAATAAAGGACCATGTTTGGGTTTGTGTTTATAGGTAGCCCAGGTGAGCCTGGGAGACCAGGCTTCCCAGGGCTGCCTGGCTCAAAGGGGGACCCAGGACCTCTTGGCTTTGGTTCTCCAGGTCCTCTAGGGGTCAAAGGTGAGATTTTACCACCTGGTTAAGTATTATGTGAAGAACAATGAGAAGGTACACACCCATGTACACTGATCCTGGACCATGCATAACGTTTAACGGGCTTAAGCAGCCATCCTTAGCTTAACATGTTAGAATGATTCCTATTTAATCTGAAAATGGGTAGAAATTTGGTGATGGCAGACATTTTGTTTCATTAGCAAATAATGTTGTGATAATTGTCAAGTTTATTACTTATACTTCACATATGAAAAATGACCGTATTTAAAAGATGCATCACATGACTATTTGCCATCTACAGGCTTCCGGGGCATAGCAGGGCTTCCTGGCGGCCCCGGCAGCCCTGGACAGCCTGGGTCCGACGGCCCCCCCGGGCTCCCGGGCTCCCCAGGACTCAAGGTGAGAATGTGGGGTGCATGACTCTACAGGCACATCTCCAGGGATGATGCATATCTAACCCTAACCCTAACCTTATATATGGCAGAATTGTGATCAGTCCGAAAGGTATCATATGGATTTCGTGTTATCACATTTACTCTGTTAAGGATCCGTTCAGAATGGTGTGGTTTAGTTCGGTATTGTTGGGTCCGCTTTACATTAACTGCACCTTCATAATGCTTTCATAATGATTTCTTGGAATATTCCTAAGCAGCATATAGGTATACGTTAACATCCCTGCATACATTAACAGCTTTAATAAACATTACTGACAAACATTGTAATCGTATAATTATATAATATATATTACAGATGTACGCAAGAACATAAGAACTATACAAACGAGAGGAGGCCAATCGGCCCATCAAGCTTGTTTGGAGAGAACTTAACTAATAGC
>JAODKM010000104.1:39379-50545 GCA_026780845.1 Petrocephalus sullivani | reverse complement strand
AGTTAAGTTCTCCCCAAGCGAGCTTGATGGGCCGAATGGCCTCCTCTCGTTTGTATATTTCTTATGTTCTTATGTACTCATAACAAGCAGGGCTCATCCTTGTGGGCAACCATCCTGGCAGCAGGGTGGGATCATAGTAGAAAGAAAAAAAAACTGAAATAAGACTAAAACACACACTCACACACCATTTTTCACATTTTTGGGATGCTCCTACACTTTTCTCCGCCTCCACTTTTTTTTTGCCACGCCTTTAGCAGTGCTCCGTTCAGCTCCGTCAGCAGGTGAAGTTAATGACACAACAAATCGATTATGAAATTAGTTGAGGGTTTTCGAGAGCTGCTGAGCTATATTGAGCCTAATTACGATATCCCATCAAGACCTACAAGAGGAAAAAAAAATCGCTTAAAACACAACTCAGTTGCACAAAGTTTGTGGCCCTTACGACTGACTGCTGGATGGCAGATATACAACAATAACTTGCCACTACATAGATGAGAACTGGCAAGTTAATTCAGCTGTCCTACTAACAAGAGTATGACAAGCAGACACACATCTGAGAACCTCGCCGCTAAACTAGTTGATGCGGTGGAGACCTGGGGTCTAAATGGGAAAGTGTCTGCATGTGTTCATGACAATGCACGCAACATCGTGGCTGCAAACTCTCCAGGACGGGTGAACTGTTTTGCTCATACACTGCAGCTCGCTGTAAATGATGGATTTAATTTGTTTGTGCATCGTGTTATTATTGCAGCTGGGCGGCTTGTCAGCCACTTCAACCACAGCACACCTGCTTGCAAGGCACTGGAAGCTAAACAAGAATAAATGAAGCTTCCGAAACACCAGCTCGTTCAATCGTGTAAAACACGTTGGAACTCTGTGTGTGACATGTTCGGGAGACTTCTTGAAGCTGCAAGAGATGCGAGACGAATACTGGCAGATAATGGCTGAGAAACTTTAAAATGTGCAACCACCGTAATGTCAACAGAAAAGAACGTGTCAATTTCCAACATTTACCCCATCACATTCAGCCTCCTGAACACACACCTGATGAGAGCCGAGGAGGACAGCCACAGAGTTCAAGGCAAAGGTTCGGCAGTCCTTAAGTGACCGCATGGAGGTAGATGATGATAATAAATAATAATAATAATAATAAAAATTAATTAACTAACTAAGTATGAGGATATTGCTTGCCATAGGTTGACTCAGATGAGTTGATGACCAAACCAGCGCTGACTGCCTCTGTCCTGGACCCTCGCCATACACATCTCAATTTTTTGCACAAGTGGAGAAAGAAGCCGCAAAGGCGAAACTTACTGAAATGTGCTCTGCTTTGGAAATGGCTACTACAGAAGGTGATAAGAAAGCGGCGTCTGCTGCCCAAGCTGAAGATACAAAACCCAGCCAGAGCAATGCCATGATGATGCTCCTGGGAGATGACTACACCGCTCGTCAACAAGTCACTGATTATGGAGCAGAGGTGGACATTTATATGAGAGACAATCCGCCCTCTTTGGATATTAATCCTCTTGACTGGTTGAAAGCAAATGAATGGCACTTCCCGAGACTGGCCATTCTAGCGTGGCATTATCTCTGCATTCCTGGGACATCTGTGCCATCTGAGAGGGTGTTTTCTGCCGCGAGATTAACTGTCAATAGGTTGCGCTGTGGGCATGTCAACATTACTTTTTTAAAATAAAAACTAGACAATTTGTGGTTTGAGGCAGGCCTGCTATTTTTTTTTTCACCAAAAAAACTTAGTAGACCATGTCTGAAAAAAATCTGCCTATGCCTGATCTTCAAAGCTTCAAAGGGATTTCAGCGTGTTTTAGTTTTGTAATCTTAATTTGTTATTTAAGTAAAAAATATTAAGTGCAGCCCTATTTATTTTATTCTTATTGATATTTGTTTTTCTCTATTGTCAGAAACGCTGCAGGTGCATGAAAATTTGACGTGTTAATCCAGATTATGTTCTTGATATGTTCTGTGTGCTGTTGTTCGCACATGTTAAAAAACACTGATTTTTTTCGCATATTTAAATCAGACACTCAGTTCTATTTTCATTCAATTCTAATTTAATATTATAATCTCATCAGTTAACGATTAATGTTCGAGTAATGAATGGTGGTTGTCGGTTGGGAAAATTTGCATCCCTACCTAGAACAACATTTTTTCTTTTTTTAATTTTGCATTCAAGATAGTGTTCCCAAAACATGCTGCCTTATTTTCAGGCTAAGACTTATTGTGCGTTCCATTATCCTCTGAACTTGGAATCCAAGTCGGATTCCGAGTTTCGAGGTCAGAAGTGATGACATGCACGCTCATGCAGTACCCTGAGTTTCGGATTCAAGATGGCTGCCCAGTGTAAGGACTGTAAGTGGTGCTGTGATATTTTACGGTGAATGGCATACGCTTGGAGCCGTCCGTACTCTGAAAGAGCTAGCACAAGAGCCACTTTCTTGGAGGCTTCCATCTTGGATCCGAGTTCGACAAATGGAATGCATCCGACTCGGTTTTCCCTAAGTTTTTAGCGGATGTGACGTTATTCCGAGTTCCGAGGATAATGGAACGCGTGATAATCATTGGCTTTTGCAAAAAAAAAAAAAAAAAAAAAAAAAAAAACTTACAGAAAGCAAACGCTAAGCTTAGTCTAATGCTATGTTGACACCGCGAGCAGCAAAGGCGCCAGGGATCGCTCTTGCTGCCCAGAATGTGACGCTAGCCAATGCCAGAGATGTTCTCTGACGTCATGGAGTGGGTCGGGACAAGGCAGCTCAGAATGCGAGGCTGAGAACTTTTAATCAGCCACAAAGCAGACAAGCGTGTACCTTATATCTTTGTGCTGACTGCCGATGGTATATTTGTCAAAGCAAATGAAATTATGTTAAGACAAACAGAGTCATAAATAAATAACTTTAAATAACTGTCTAGAGAGTAAAAAATGTCATGTGGAGACGCATTTTGTCTCACGGTGTATACTTTCCCCCATTGTGCTTGGAAACTGATGGGTCGGATCAAAAGTTTACACGCTTGTGTTCTGTGGCACTCTCTTTAGCGGAGCATCTCTACATTCCCATTGGTTGTCGCCGAACCGCAATAGCTCATTACCATAAAGTTGACTGGGCTTCAACTTCGTTTTCACACTCTTGCCGCCCAGAATGCGCTGCGCCACTCCTCAACACCTGCCAACGCGCCCTCCCATAGAGAATGAATGACTTCTGGCCTCTTTGATGCTCTCGCCACTCGCGGTGTGAATGTACCATAAGTGAGATTCGGAGTGAGATTTCCAGAAATGCAGCAAACACCTTGGGTAGCCTGGACCGTAGAAGACGAAGGAGGAAAAAAAAACCTGGCAAATTTTCCCCAAGGACTAAACAACAACTGACATATGAGAAGGTGCCGAAAGCAGGATGTGACAATTATTCCAAATGCGGCATCCTAATGTTATTAGGAAGGAATAATAATGGCTTTCCGAAAGCTGTCAGCGCGATACGGACTGAGACATCAGCGAGGACAGAAAGACAGAGGCACAGCTATGCCGTTCTGACAGCTGAAGTGAGCGTTTAGGAAGCGCACCCTAAGCTGATGTTCTAATGAGGTCGGATGACGAGCCTCAGCACTGACTCTCTCCCTCCTCCTTTCCCCTCTCTCTCCTGGTTCCAGCTGTTTACTCCCAGCTTGGATGTCTTGTTCTGGCCCCAGTATCGGATTCGCCGTATGGCAGCATGACCACAGCATGCCTCAAACTGCGCACCACCACTGGTTTCCTTGGTGAGTGAGACCCGGCAAATCTGGCCTATTTCACCACTGATGGCTTTCTCTCTCCCATGACCTATGAGAAACAGACACGAATGGTGTTTACAGGGGATCAGCTGCTGTCGAGGAGCCCCACCGGCCAGACAAATAATTAAATGACAGCAATGACATCACGGCATGTGCAGCTCAAACAATACTTCCCAACCAGCTACCCCCACCACCTCCACCTCCACCCCACCCCCCAATCCATCTGCACCATAACTTCTCTGATAAACAAATGAGTCAGACGAGCCCCATCGTGAGCAGGGGCTGCCATTTGCACAGGATTCACTAGTACCACCCCACACAGAGGTTGCGGAGCCCGTTTACTAGGTTTAGCGCCAGAAAGCAGCTGGCCTTCCCAAGAGGGATACTGCATTTGAGACTGTCGTCTTATTATAAATGAGGGGTTTCCTTTCACTGCCTAAGGGCTTATGAACACCCAGCTCCCCCCTCACCCCACAGGCTCAGAGATGATGAGAAACGGCATCTCCTTTCACATGCTCTGAGATGCGTAACGACCCCAACACAGCTCCACAGGTCAAAGCAGAAAGCGAAACTGAACACCTCTATAAGCATCCTATGGAGCTCCACACAGCCACGCCACCCCCAGAACAGAAACTGAAAGCAGGTCAAATTTTGCTTTAAGGAGTGTATTGAGCCTCAGTTTATCATAATAGTGACACACAAACAAAACAATCCACTCACTCACATGATAACTCAAACCTATTAAGTGCTACCATGAGGAAAAAAAAATATTTGCAGCAACTAGACAAGATATTCAAGCAGATGCACTTTGGGAGCTGCAAACAGCAGGAATCCAGACGATGCACAAATGACCTGGGACTGCAGCTGGAAGAATGGAGGCTGTCCTGCCAGAGCAAGAGATCACCAAGAGAACCACATGTGTACGGTACCCTCGACAAGCCTCTGACCGGACTGCTTCCTGTGCTAACAGGAAGCCAAGGATAATGGATTAAATCCAATCTGCATTTAACCTGTGCTCAAAATTCCAGGCCTAAAGCTAAAGGTTTCAGTATTTCCATCCAAATCAGAAGGGAAACTAAGTCCTCTCTGCAAGCCGGGAGGGCACAGGGCACAGAAACGGCAGCATCTGCACTGGGAGGCACCCTACTCTTGCTCTCGGGACCTGTAGCACAGAGGGAGGCAGAAACAGAACCAACCTTTTGAGATGGTATTCAGCACTTCTGATTTGGAGAAGTCTATGCTGGCGTAGGACCCATTCTCTGTAAGGGAGAGTGAGGCTGGCGGCTGGGGGGGAACAGCAAGGGGGGCACCACTGGCACCACAGCTGGGTTGGGGCTCCTCTTTCAGGTCCAGAGCGATGTAGTTCAGGCCATTTGGGTAGCCAGCAGAGGTATTCCGGTAGATCCGTCCATCCGGGGCGCAGCCTGCCTCGGTGGGGGCCAGTGAGGAGCCTGTATCAGGAGTGGTAGCATCTTCCATCTGCAGCCAGACGTTGTCAAATGACGCCGAGCCATGCCACTTTGCACCATCCACCAGATGGGGACCCACCGACATCAGGACACTGGTACCAGCACATGTGGTCCCAGTCGGTGTAGAGGCAAAAGTCTCCGAGCTGTGTCTCCGCCTGCCCTGGGGATCAGCCCGGATGACCTTTGGCTCCCTTTTTGGGCTGGGAGGGGGCAGCAATTGGAAGCAACGTCCTACATCTCGTGGCTGAACCACCAGGTCGCTCCCCTTCTCACCCGAGCTGAATGATCTCTCTGTGTAGTCGCCCACTTTGCCATCACTGCACAGCATGGAGGCCAGCACTGGGGACCTGCTGTAACTGGGGGGCTTCCATGGGGCCACAAGTGAGAGCTGTGGGGAAAGGGCCCTGTCCGGCCGGCTCTCTGTCTGTAGGCTCATATAATCCTCATGAAGTGGGGAGCGCTGGTGCTCCCCAGTGGACCCCAAAGAGGAAGGAGAGCCATCAGTGGACAGGGAGCAGGGTGTGAATGCTGGTCTGTCTCGGAAATTTATGTTGATGTACTCCCCTGGGCTGGTTGGTGGGGCTGAAGGATCAGGGGACTCGCTTGCTCTCTGCCGGTCCAGGGAGAGCTGGGTGGGTCGTACAGTTTGCCTGTCAGAATGGTGTACCTCACTATAGCCGTTGCGCAATGTAAGGGGCGTGGGCAGATTGTTTACAGGGCTCCTGCTGATGTGCTCATCCCCAGAATAGACCACCCTTGCTGGGGAGCACATAGGCACATACTCACTATGGCTGTCCCACTCAGGAGCTTTATAGGAGCGTGGCAGAGAGAAGTAGGAGCTGTAGGACTTAGGGGTTTCTGGGGGAGTCGGTGCATAATACCCGTCACTCCCCACCTGATTCATGCCCCCGCCCCGGGACATATCCATGTACTCACCATCTCTCGGCCTGCTCCTGTCACTGTAAGGGCTAGCCTGCGCCTGTGAGGGGACAACCCGGGGTAGCATCATCATGTAGCCCTGGGGGTCCATTTTCTGGGAGGAGGAGGGGGATGTGGGGAGATGAGAGTGGGGCTGCATTGGCATGTACTCAGTGTCTCTCAAAGGTGCCACCCCTGGCATCATTGGCATGTAGCCATCATCCTTGGGCTTCCTGGGATCATTCCCAAGTGAAGGTGGCTTAGCCTCACAGTAGTGATCCAAGAAAGAGCTATCGCAACTCTTGGTGGGAGATGAATAGGCCAGCTGTGCTTTCCCCCTGAAAGAGCTGCTATCCGACTCATCTAGAGAGGGGGTAGTCTGGGTAGTCTTCTGATATGTAGCTGATACGCTACTGCTACTGCTGTTTGGTGGCCTGGAGGTGCTTGTCAGCTTGCAAGTCTTGTCCTCAAACATGGTCTCATCTTTACGGCATTCTGTTACTCCCAGTGTCTCACGCTGTCGGTCCATGGCCATGTAGTCACTCAAGCAGTTTTCCTCACGGATTGGTGGGGTATTTCCCAAGGAGTCTGGAGTGTTGCTCCTGACCCGGAAGTAGCGGAAGTCACAGGGGCTAGAGCTGTACTCATCGGAGGAGGTAAAGCCACCGTCACTTAGCGACCCACAGATGGAGGCACTGGAGGGCCGTGTCAGCGCCTCGGAGGCCGAGCCATGCCCGCTGCTACTGGAGACACTGACCGGACTGGTGTTCGAAGGGAAGTGGGAGACTGGGAGGGAGGCGGAGCGTGTGTGGTAGTTGGAGCCTGACAAGGCTCTCACATAGCGGCCGGCCCCCTCTGGCCGAGCCAGGTTGGCCCGGGCAGGGTTAAGGTGAATCAGACTGCCAGTCACAGAGCAATAAGGCCGGCTCATGGTGCCCTCACCTTCACTTGACGTGCGAAAGCGGTAGCTGTTAACAGTGGAGCTCTTCCCAGCCGGAGGGGTCCCCACCACCGTCTCGGTCCGCGACCGCCGCTGCAGGCCCGTCTGGCTTGGCGGGAGGTTGCCTAGGTGGCGGCGAGTAGTGATGAAGGTGATGGGGTTTGAGCCTGATGACTGGCTTTTGCTGCGGGGCCTAAACTCAGCAAAAGCCTTCAGTGCCTTCATGGTCTCCAAGATGGTCTCATGCATGCTCTGTGCCACGACAGAGTCATCCACCTGCATCCAGATCTCACCAGGTCCAATGGAAGAGGAGCGGCCCACCTCGATGAAGAAGAAACTTTCAGAGTGCCCGCAGCGGCGGATATTCATCAGCTGCAGGTTCACACAGGGCGTCTCTGCGTTCAGCTTCATCAGGTGCATGGTCTTGTCTGAGAGGCACAGCCGGTACACTCCGGTCAGGTTCTTAGTCTGCCCCAAGCCTTTGGGCTTCACGTTCACTTGCCAGACCTCCTTAAACACAGCCCCAGGACCGTCAGCACCATAGCCGTCATCCAGATCGTCTGCCTCCAAGTGACCCTTTTTGCCCTCACCCATCAGGTCACTCAGAGCCAGGTACCAGTCATCTTGCTCCTGCTCACTCTCCGCGATCATGGCAAAACATTCATCCTTAGTGTACAGGGCAATGAGGTACTTGTTCTTGGAATCAGCCCTCTTATTAACGGTAAAACACTGATAAAGATAAATCACCCGCTTCGGAGGGCAGGCAGTGCTAGGGTTGGAGGCAGAGCGCAGGCTGTTCCGAAATTTTTTCTCACTGTCATAATACTCCAGACGGCTGGGGCCCGTGTGGCTGGGTCCCCTAAGCACGAAGAAGCGCTTGTGGCCGTGCTTCTGCTTCCTCAGGCAGCCACACTTCCACACGTCGCCATCGACCCCCTCCGACCGGGCGGCGGCTTGCGCGTTGGTGATGGAGGCGTCGCATGGTACCGTATTCAGGGAAGAGGGCGACTCCTGGGCGTCATCGGCTGGTGCGGGCCGCCGGCCCGGGGAGTCCGCCTGCTGATCGCGCTCCACTAGTACGTGCGGGTGGAGGCGAGCGCCACCGACGGTGAGTGAAGACGCGGGGGGTGGGCCGGTAGCGCCCTCGCCGCCTGCGCTGCCCGCTGCCGTTTTTGTACCGATATCACAGCGCGGCTTCTCCAGCATCAGCATCGCGCCGCCGCTTCCCTGCGAATCCAGTAAACCTGCCATGAGAAGAACGAAGCTAAAGGCCACTCTACCGCCGCCGCGCCGAGGCAGACCCCATTCCGGCTCAGGAGAAGAAAAGGGGGATCCTGGGCTGGCGTTCGCTTCCAAAGCGGTTGTCCTTTCTACCCGAGCAAAGCTGTGTAGGTTGGTTTAAAAAATCGGCCAAGATTCAGCCGAAAAACAGCGGTACATGCTAACAGAAGGCAGCGAGCGATCTGGCCCGTATATTATCACTGTTCCCCCAGTCTCCATACGCATCTTTACCAGACAAGCGAAAACAACACGTGACCACTGCGTCGCCAGCGGGCGAAGCAGAGTAGGAAGACCCACAGTTTCTATTGGATAAATGCGACTAAAATGACAAAGGCAAGAACCAATCAGTGTAGGCTTTCCCATAGACGTCATCCGGGGCTTACTATAAGCCTATTGCGACTTCATACAACCGCTTACAGCGCTGGCTTAAAGCGATGTATTCTGGTCTTGTTGCAATGCATGATGGTTAGTTTTTGGCCAATCATAAATTACCAAAATAAATCGCTTTAAGCCAGCACTGTAAGCGGCTGCATGAAGTCGAACGCACCCATTACTTGGAGTTCGTTTTAAAATGGGCTGAGACTTGAATTGATCGACAGCATATTTAATCCAATTACAAGATAATATCCACGGGCAGTCTCAGAGTTGCTCCGATGATTGGCCAACGTTATTAAGTGACAGTGATGCCGCCCAATCGCTGTTCTCAGTAGAGTTCCATTGATGTGGCCTTTTCTTACAGTTGTTACGTGTAAGGTGGGCGTGTAAAAGCCATCCTTGGTGTAAACAAAGTCTTTGTACCTATAGGATGTGACTTAACAGTCAAATAAATGTAGGGATATGTTAAGGCGATTGTGCATTTCACTTTGTTGTACTTGCTTAAAACCAAAAGTCGCTTACATTTCCACTATAAGCATCATTACTCATACAGATTATTAGATCCTTCATATTACGTACTATTTACTGAAAGTATGATGTGTGATTAGTATGATGAGTCATTTGACAGGATACACTGCCCCTAATTCGAATAAGCTGCTTTGTGACTTTACGTGACCAAATTTGCAATGGATTTGTAAAGAAGTTGCTAGTACCTTTTTTCAAACGAAGAAGCGTGACCAATATTCACCTGAGACCCTATATGTCCTCATATGGGGACATTACATTTTGGCTTCCCTGTTCCATAATATGTTATTTTTCTTAACTTAGACCTGATGTACTTATTCAGGGACATTTGTTTGGTCAGATAACTACACGCAAAACTACACGTAAGAGAACAAGATGCTAAACGAAAAAGCTAAAGGAAATAAAAAAGTGCACACCAAATAAAAGCCCGGGTCTCAGGAGGTTAAAGTACGGAAGTCTGTAGAGGACATGCATAAGGTATTTTTTTTCTTTTGGTTATCTCCAGATCACGACTTATTTTTCTCGTGATCTCGACATAACCAAAGTCACTTTCCTGTGATGTCGCGACAGGTTTAGTATTATCCTCATGGACAAACGCATCAGATTTTACTTTGATCGTGCACTGTCCCAAGAGGAAATATGATAGTATGTCTGTCTGAGCTATTAACGGGTGCATTTATGGATCCTCGAAGCACATTATCTGGGACATTATTAGGCTATATCACCTGTTCACGTGAACGTTTTCTGTACCAAAATCGGAACGAATTTGGCAAAATTCGAGATAATAAACCAGGCAATTACACATGGATTATTGTAGGTGAAATAAGTTTGCATCCAGTTAATGTGCCTCGCGATTCCATCAATGCATCCGTTAACAGCTATGTACGTGGTTGGGCTTCAATTTATTGTCAGAATCCATATGCCATAATAATAATTTTTATTAATATACCGCCTTTCTCACACTTAATGACGCTTTACAATGCAAACAATAAGTATTTATAGGGCCAGGCACACTGTAATGCCATCTTCTTCCTTTCCTCTCCTGCACTCCAGCGGGATCCAGGGTTACGTACCTGTATATCTCTTACCATTTGCCTGGTTAGCCAACATCTTTCAAACATCATCCAGTAACCATGGAGAAATAAGTCGTGATCTCGAGATAACGACGTTGGTTATGTCGAGATCACGAGAAAAATACGTCGTGATCTCGAAATAACGAAAAGAAAAAAAAAAGTTGATGCATGTCCTCTACAGACTTCCGTAAGCCAATAAGTGTGTAGATATATATTGAGCAGAATATTTTAATTTATTAATGGTTATATGGAATTTATATTTACTTTAGCTGGCGCAGTTGTGATAGATTTTTTCAGACATCATCCAGAAAATAAATAATTGAAATTTATTTTATTATCAAAATGGTTAGTAGTTTTACTTCTAAAAACTCATTTATTTTCACCAAATATAAAGACCTTATTACGATGAAAGAGTTTAGAGCCAGCTTCTGGCAGTAAGACACACAACGATACAAGCTTTATGAGCTTGGTTTTATATAAACGGAATTACAGATTCCATTAGGCATATTTGTTAATATTGGTATTAATACTGTGCCATATCACATTTCCCCAAATATATACATGCAGAAAAAATTACATCGTAAACAGTCACACAAGAAATCAGTGTTCTTTACATATGAAAAAAGGGATGGTTTATATGTGTCACGAGCGCGGCGGGAGGAACGACCCATGTTCGCAGGCTGGGGGGTTAAGCCCTTCACAAGGGCGTTTATTAGCCAGAATACGAGGAACAGACGTGAGCGCAAGCAGTGACATTCAGTAACAAAGACCGACAGGGGAGACTGGACTTGGGCAGACTGAAATA
>JAODKM010000103.1:1430847-1450612 GCA_026780845.1 Petrocephalus sullivani | reverse complement strand
ATTGGGCGATGTTACTGTTCTTTGTGAAACCTCTCCTTCATACAATTAACAATTCATCGGTGTTTATACCCACCACTATGCTAAAGTCTTAAGCAGTCATTAATTTGTCAGTATCCTCATTTTGGGGAAATTCCTGCCTGGACATTGGGTCTCTTTCACAGTAATGGGCAACATTTGTAAGAAACAATAGCACCCACTCACATAAATATTAGTGGTGTATATATTCCAGTATCTGTTCATTCATTGTGATGTCACACCCTTGACTGTCGCCTCTGTCCGTCAGTGCCAGCGGCATGACTATCAATGATAACCAGTAGGCTTCATTCTCACTGACCGGACGTTATGTCACATTTAAATCGACGATTTTACTCCATTTATTCAATGAGACAAACTTTTGTGTTGGATTATGCAATTGTACTGTACACCACAGTAGTGTATTATAAAAAAAAAACTTGGAAATGGGTAGTGTGTTGTACTAGTGTGAAACCGCTTAGCTTGATTGCATTTTTATTCATTTTAGAAGTCACTTCTCTCCTTAATTTTTTGAAGTGTGAAAAACTGCACCAGTTTCCATTAGAATTGCGGTTAAAATGGCTGCGTGGTGCTCCACATTTGGCCCTCGGAGTGAGACCTATGGGGAGGTGGGCTCCTGCATGCTGGGTGGAGTATGGAGCTGTGCTGGGCGAACATGGAAAGGAAGCTGAGCATGGTGTCTCGGGCTTTGCCTGGCTTTTTTTTGGGTTGCCGGGGGCTGATTTGGCAGAGAAGTGTGGAGCGGCTTTGTTCGTGATTGCCCTGCTCCCTGGATAGGTAGATATAATCTTTAATGTGGCTCAATTCGGGTTAAATGCAGCAATTGTGCTGATTATAATCCAACCTCCCAGAAATATAGAATTTTACTAACCAATGTTTAGACCCCTTAGTTCATTGCAGGGTAACAATAATGCTGAAAAAAATGTTTTATGCTGGATTGTTACATTGGTTTGTGTTTGCAATGCCATCTGCTGTCTTCATTTTCTGTTTTCGTTCCTATTTGTGATGACCTACAGAAGCAACTCTTTTTACATTTTCTTATGAGTTTAATAATGAGCGGATTTTGTTTGGTGGCAGTCACATTTAAGGTGCTTCACATCAGTGTGCATGTATCAAAACGATCAAAGTATTAGAAGGCTGCTTTGAAACTAACGGCTTAAATGCTCCCTGTACACACAGAAAAATCACTCTCATCACCCTCACGTGTTGTATTACACCACAGTATGTTTTGAAATTTGGCTGTGTGAAGATGGTTTTATTGCAAAAACAGGAACCATAGACCCCTGGTTTCTGATTGAATGTGATGGTGAAATAGAATTTACCATGACATAGGCAGTCACATGTACAATGGAATAAATAATGTCTGCGTTATACTTCCCTGAAATGGAAAGTGGAGTGGGGTGTGAAAATGATGGGGTGATGACTCAACAAATACTGGAACCACGGTCAGATGGGGAACTCAAGAAATAGGGAAGTGGTGGCCAAATGGTTGGGGGAGTAATCGAAAGGTCGCTGGTTGAACTCCCTGACCTGCTGGTACCCTGAGCAAGGTACTGCCCCCTGTGTGCTGAATTAGCTGCCCACTGCTATGGCTCATGTAAGAGGACACATTTCATTGTTGTGTGTTGACAAATAATCACCTTCACCTAAAGAGGCTGGTACTATCTGTTCTCCATTCCCCACAACAAAATACCCTACTGTTGGCCACATAAGCAGAGGGTCTTGCTTAGCATGGCAGAAATGTTTTGCTGGGCTGAGAGGGAGGCTGTAAATGTGGAGAATCTGGTGTATTAAGGCAGCTATTCAGAAGCCTATTCCAGGACATAGTCATCTGAACAGAAAGGTACAAGGCCTCTTTGTATGGTGCTTTGAGACGATATCCGCCTTTTTCCACCACGTTGAAGATTTATTCATATCTGCCAGTTTTCCCTGCCCTTGTCTGAATTTGGTGCAGTTGTGCTATTTAGTCATAGCCTAAGGATGCTACAAGCTTAACAAGGAGAAAACCGTCCTTGAGTGTGAGAAAAGCGCTATATAAACAAAACTTCAGGTACAATATATGTGGCTGTTAAGCCTCATCTTTCATTTATTAAGAGGGAAACTGGCCTGTGCTGATGAGAACATACAAAGTTGGTGATTCCAGGCTCCTTGGAGTGACATCCAAGATGTCTGTTTCTCCTCAAATTCTCCCCAGGCTGCATGCTGACACAAAGGCCGCGTTTTGTTGAGGTCGGACTGGAAAGGAGCCTACAGACATGAAGACAGACGTGTGCTTCTGCTTTAAACAGCAAAGTTCATATAGCTGGGTTAGCTTGTGTGTTTGCTGGTTGCATGTTTTTTAAGATGGAGTAATTTATCCCTTCATTATGGTTGGTAAACGAACCATAGCGGCAAGCTAGCCTTGCTGAGTCATGGAAGTTGAGCTCTTACGCTTTTACTGTGAGCCAGTTGGCTCAAGATCCGTTTCGTGGCTGCAGTTCATATTGGTTTCCTGCTTTCATTTTTTTTATATATATATTACCATTGTAAAACTAATGTTGGTCTTAGCTAACAAAGAACTAAACTCCAATAATCAATATATGATACTGGAGCCACACCAGAGTAGGTAATTGAGGGTTTTTTAAAGATGGTTGAGTGGAAAGCGGCGATTACGTAATGCAGTTGCTCTGCCAAAACTTTTCTACACTGGCTATCCTCACTGGCTGGGGCTCAGACCAGGTGTCTGCCCTAATGAAACCACCGCCCCATATGGGTCAGTCTTTGTAGTGAGTGGCTTCTCTGGCTGAAAATTCTCCCTCACATAGTAAGAAGGTGGGCTCTGATTCACTGTGCTTGGTTTCTTCCATTCTTTCTTTTTTATTTAGTACGGCTGCAATAGAAATGTCTTTTCCAATGAATGGCTGCTACAGCAGTGGCCAATTGGGGGCATTTTGCTGGGACTTAAGATGAAGCCTTAGGGCAGTGTTTCCCAACCCAGTCCTCGGGGAACACCGGACAGTCCACATTTTTGCTTCCTCTCAGCTCCCAGCACACCTGTACCAGGTATTCATTGTTAAATTGGTTGTCAGAGTGATGCAGGCAGGTGATTCCTTGTTTTACGTGGATATTCTGCTTTTTCTATGGGACTCCTAACGTCATATAGGGGCCGCAAGTGATTCAATTTCCATGGCTGTAACATGACTGAGCGGAGAGTCTGAGTGGCTGAGTTTGCAAGTGTCCTAGATAAAAACCAAGATCCAGGCCATTAATGACCTTTTGGGCACAGCCGTGGGGGGTCGTGAGGTCGCTGGAAGGTGTGTGGTGCTCCCGATAGCTTTGCAAAAGGGCAAAGGTTCCAGTATTTAGAGTCCTGGCACTTCCTCTTTGGCTGTATAGCTGCGAGATATGGATGCTATCCAGTGACCTGAGATGAAGACTGGACTCCTTTGGTACTGTGTCTCTTTGGAGAGTCCATGGCACTATGGCCATGTGGTATGTTTCCTAAAGAGTTATGCGGCTTGAAGGATCCTCATTGCTGAGGACCCAAGCAGCTGGATTAGGCCAAGGGGACGCCCATGTATCACCCAGCTTTGGCAGATCGATGGCCATTTCTGGAGGGTGGGATTGGACCACATGTAGGCCAGCTGGGATGCCGGGGTGCTTCGTCATGTGGTGGTGGTGGCAAAGCACTGTACCAGTGCATGCTCCCCAACTTGACCTGACCTGTTCTAGCATGGAAATCAGTGTACTGTATTTGGTCTTGGTGGGACTGTGCTGGTTTGGCTTATCCAGGTTTCCTTCTCTCTTGGTCTCAGGACACATGGCCTAGTGGCTTGTGTTATCTCTCATACAGCGTCTACAGCACAGTTACGAACTCGTGCCGTTTCAGCTTTGGGCGATTAGCGTAGCATGTGAGAAGTGTTTTAGCTGAGCGGAGGACCATTAACAGTGGAAAAGGGGGGAAAAGGTCCTTTAATTAACAGGAGCTAAACTTTTTGATTAGACATTTGATTACCTGTTTTAACCCTGGTCATAAATTGCCAAGGAGCAGACGTGCTGACATCAGCAGTTTCCCTGAAGTCTGGAGTGGAGTTAAATTTGGGTTATTTTACTTGCTAGTTGTTAATTTAATTTTCCCACAAATCAGAATGAGTGCCATTTATTATACCTCTTTTACTATCCCATACTTACAGTGTGCCACTAATGAGGCAGTTCCATATGCTCATGAAGCAGCTTTCTCACCGTAATAATCTCTAAGCCCAAACAATTAAGAGAGAAACCCTCAGCTACCTCCTGAAGCTGTAGGTGGCCGGCCTACAAGCGTCGCGGTTCAGACCTCAGAATGGGTTTCAGCCCCCTCCCATCCTCCAAGGAAATTACTCATGGCTTCCATAAACAAGGCCATGATGTCTTTACTAGTGAATGAAAAGCGAGGGTGTGTTCTAATGCCAGTTACCTTCAGTTTTGTAGAATATCTAAAACGTAGGGCCTCCTTCTGCTGGTTCCTGGTGGTGAGTATGGCCTTCACCTCAGTTGCTGGGCTGAGGAACCATCAGTCTTTTCCCAGCCTTGATCCATACAGGTGCTGTTATGAAGCAATGGGCTTCAAATGACCATTTCCAACAGTCTGATTGGATAGGTGTTAAAATATGTAGTAAGACCTTGCAAATGTATCAGTGAGATTTAGGACCATGTGCCTGTGTATGGTGGTAAACATTCGTCTCATTTATGGTAGTAATGGTACATGTTGCCCTGTGTTTGCTTTGAAGCCGCTGGCACAGCAAAATGCATCCGACCACAACTGCTCTGCTCAACTTCCAGACTGACGCTCTCTCACACCCTGGGATCGCGGCAGGCTGGATGTATGTGTTGTGCCTGGCCACCAACTGTGCCTTTTTCTGTACTTTTACCAGTATCTGATTCTAAAAACTCATTCTTCTGCCCTCTAGTAGGGCCATAGGGTGGGTCCTGGAGGCCAGAGTGATGCTCAGTAGCGATAAAACCAATTAAGTTCAAAATTTCTTTCATCGGAACTACACACAGATTTTTATCTACCGGTGTATTAGGACTGAGGGGCGAGCTGATTATGTTGTGCCAGTGTTTCCGTTATGCTGATTAAAGCATTTCCCCGTTTTTGGTTTGATTAGAATCTTGGCACAGTTTTGGAGAGAAGTTTTGTTGAAAAAGTGTAGAAGTTAGTTTAGTTATGTCATTCAGCTGAAGATGTTTAGAACAGAACAGAACTGGAAATTGGCAATGAGTGAAAAAGTACAGAAATAAGACAATGTAATGAAAAGAAGATATTTTGTTTGTTTTTCTATTTCTTTCGATAAAGTCTGACTTTAAGTTTGACTCACTTTCTGGCTATTTAACTGTTTATGAAAGTCTGAAGTCATTCTTCAGGAAGCATTTGGCCCTGGACAGCTGAAGCTATAGGAGTGGCAAAGCAGGCACAGTCCTTCTTATAAGGGTTTACCACTTCGGTGTGATGGAAATGAGAAAGCCGCACTGATGGTTTACAGTTAGGGTTAGAGCAGACTTGGGAGGATGTTAGGGGTTTCACAGGTTAAGGGGTGTGTAAAAGCTTGGGAGAATAAGGCAAGTGGATGTTGGGGCCTCAAGGCACTTGAGACACTGCCAGCCATGCCACGAAGACACCTTCCTTAGTTTCCAGACATCCCGGCCCCAGAATGTCAGAGCGGGCTATGAATGTCCGACAGTGACGGCTAGACTTTTCTGGGATTGTCATTACTCATGTCCAGGGCTGCACAGACCTTTCAGTGGCTGGGGATTAGCCTGAAAACGAAACACTGTTAACATTTCAATGCTGTTTTTTTTGTATCTAGGAAAGCACATGTGCTGTTTTGTCCCCTTGTTATCTAGTTTAAAAAGGTCAGGGTCAGACACCGAAGAGGTTGCTGTAACACCTACTCTAATTTGTCTTGCCTTGAGCATGTCTTGTTTTGACTGTGGTAGCCACAAATTACCCACCACATCCTCATAGTCCAGCTCAGTTGAAAATGAGTTTGAGAAGCCTAATCTCTGGCTTCGCAGTGCACACTTGCATCTTTTCTGTGCCCCACAAGGCTTATGAACTTTTTGAAGAAGGGTCATTCAAGTTTTGGTGAAGATCATTTAAGTCTTTCGCAAATATTAAGTCTCTGCTCTGCAAGTCTGGATTAGATGGCTTTTGTGCCACATCAGGTTGCTAGTTTCAAAAGTTGATACAAGTCCTTGAGCTGAACGTTAGTCCTGGGAATGCAGGGAAATGGAGCAAGGTCAGTTTTGCTTCATGAAAAGCAGAGCAGCCTTGACATCATGAGCCAGAAACTCCAGCCGCAGAGTAGGACGTCAGTGCTAATAGTATTAAACCTTAACATGACATTATTGATTAGTGATGTCACATTAGTAATTCCTTGCAAATTGCAAAAATTGTTACGAAACTGTCGAAATCTCTTGCAGATCTTAGTGATTATTTTGAAATGAACCTCCATCTCACTTCTCCTCAAGAGCTAAGACTATGAGAGGGCTTGAGAGCTGCTCTGATTTTAGTTTGTGTACCCTTGAGGACCTTGTTGTACTTTCCTGCAATGATCTCCTCATGATGATCATCTGCTCATGCAGAATAAAAAACTACTTGTGCTTATTTTGGGTCAAAAATGAATTAAGGCGAGTGTTGACAAATCCCCAAAAGATCATGTTCTATGGTGCTACACTTTAACTGGAAGGTGACCATGTGCTACTGATTGCGTAAAACTGTTGCTGATATCTGCTTAAACCAGCTTTGGGTCAGCAAGGGGCTGATGTGTCCTTGAGTTCAGGAATTCTCAGCTCATGAATTTTGTGAGGACATTAGGCTGACCCTTAACCACAGAAGGTGGCAGAGCACACAAGATCAGTGGTGTGTTGTTGGGTAGCCTGTTTACATACTGATAGTCTGTGTCCCAGATACAGCAACAGTGATGTCAAAAGTCTGACGGTGTTGAACAAGCCTAAGACTAGTAATATCAACATGAAGTAGTTAAAAAACTTTTTACTTAACATTTATTGTGAAATATAACTTAAGCCTGTACTTAATTAAACCATGCTGAAAACTTGCTGGTTTTTATCATTGACTGTTGTCATTAACATTTCTTACAGTGTCAGCATTTTGGTTGGTGCTCCCAAAGCCAACACCAGCCAATTAAGCATCACAGAGGGTGGATCTGTGTATTTCTGCCCCTGGAGTGGAAGTCAGTCACAGTGCACTGTCATTGAATTTGACACTGAAGGTAAGCCTTTTCTAAGATCTTCTGTGGTCTGTACAGTGAAACCAGTTGTTTGCTTATTAGGGCTCTTTATGTTTCGACCCTTTTGCTGTTCTATAGGAATCTGGGCTGTGAAGTTGATGTTTTCAACCTGCTTTCCTTGGAATATGCAATGCAATGGAAAGGTGTTATGCACTGCTGTTCCAGATCCGTTCTTAATTAATATGCATCCTAGAGTGGTTCTCTTGACTAACTGTTGGAAACAAAGTAAGCAGCATTGTAGATCCCCTAGGTCAGTGTTCCTGAACCTGGTCCTCAGGGACTCCCAGACGGTCCCAGCAGATGGTCCACATTTTTGTCTACCAGGAGCTGGGAGAGAGTAAAAACATGGATAGTCTGGGGGTCCCCAAGGACTGGGTTGAGAAACATTGCCCCAGGGTCAACACACAGGACTGAGATGCCCGATATTGAAAGAAGAAGACCTTCACTTGTCACAGAGGCAACCAATGAAAAATGCAGGGCCTGACCTTCAGTGCCTGATGTGGTGATACGCAGATCAGGAGCAACGTGAGAAAGACGCAGTTGGATGAAGCTGTCAGCTCAGTTTGCCTTTTAGCCAGTTTTCTTTCACAATGAATTTATTGGAGTGTTTCCATCCACATTTGCACTGCTTATCCTGTCTGGAGGCTGTCCCGGTCAGCATAGGGCACATGGCAGGGACTCACCCAGGACAAAATGTTACCCCATCCTGAGGCACACACACACAATTGCAGAGTATAGACAATCTAAGATCACTAATTATTTTGAACAACATACCTCTGGCCCTAACTGCAATCCATTTCACGCGGAGTAAACGTGTGAACCCTGAAAGTGTGAGGCAACAGTGTAACCCAGTGATTCCCAGTTTGTTCCTCAACGAACCCATCCATGTTTTTGCTCCCATCCAGACAGTACACATTTTTGCTCCATTCCAGCTCCCTGCCAAACAGTCAAAATTTTTGCTCCCTCCCAGCGGTCCCCAAGGACCGGGTTGGGAAACCGACTGAGACACCATGCCAACCTAGAGTGTTTCCCTGATTGAAAAAAGAGATCGAGAAAGAAGAGGTATTTAGAAGAAGATGGTAAACTCTTCTTTCCCGCAATAAAGGACATTTTCCCTTAAGCGGCCACAGAAGAGCCCTAAGGCTATAGACCATCCCTACACAGGGTTTATTTCAGCTACTGGGCTGTTGAAATTGTTTCTTTATTTAGGCTAGACTCATTAGGGAAGGCGGCTTCCCCACCCCGTGTTTCATTGTAGATCTGATAAGCGGGAGCAGATATGGTCTCTTGTGAAACATCCCAAAAGTCCCACCCCTCCACTGGGGGGCGCTGGCTTGATGACTGCATTTAGCCGTTTGTTGTTGTTGCAAGAATTTATCTTAGTCTCCTCGTGCACAAACAACCCCCCACTCCCCAGAGTCCAAGTAGCATGGCCCCCTTGCACAGTTCAAAGGGCAAGTCACACTGGGGGGTTGAAGGAGGTCTGCTTGTTGATTTGCTGTGGATGGAAAGAGCAGAAACACAAACGAGTTTAGCTCTATAATAATGAGTATTCATTATCCCAGCAGACTCATTTTATTGTTGTAGCTTTGTTGTTGTTGACAAACTAAGGTACTTTGGGAAAGTACTCTTTGACTTAAAACATGCAGGTAATGTTCACAGAAGAAATACCTGTGACAACGTTATAAAGCACTTTGCTAGTATTAATCACCAACAGAACAGACACAGCCTGATTGGTCATTCAGTCTAATTGAATTTTATTTATTTATTCAATCAATAGTAATCAATTGTTTGTTATCAGGTTACCAAGAACAAGAACTAGGCATGAGAGAGAGGGCTGAAAGCCACGTATTTTTTCAATATGGCTCAAGATCTAGGGCTGAGCTAAAGTTTGTGATCCAACAGAGTGTTTAGAAGAAAAGTCCTGAGATACATGCATTCCTGCAGCAAGTCTCACCTTGTTCTATTGTTCCCATTTTTATTTGTGACCTATTTGTAACCATGCAATTTGTTCAAACCCCTTGCATTAATATGCACTGTCAAACTCTCCTGATCCCATGGGTGGAGTTGTGATCCAGCTCTGTTTTTCCCCCTACAAACAAAGTCCATCTGGAAAGGACCTTGGTCCGTTCAGACCAACAATCATGTCTCTGCCTGAGCTTAGAGTTGACGATACTGCAGATGTTCTTCATGTCAGTAGAAAAAGCCACGTGAACTCTGGGAAGTTTAGGAATGGAGAGGAGGGAGTTTTCTGAGATGGCTGACTGACAAGAAGCTGTGAGCAAGGCTATGAGTCAGGGACCCTGTTTGTTTTGGGTGGCTCAACAACATGCTGGAATGAGCCGCCCCTGGCCTTTGGGAGAGCCAGCCAGATGATGTAATGCAGCCCTCGTCACATCTTCTGCTCTATGGGATATTTTTTTTCTGTTGCGTGCTTGTAATTATGGGTTGTCTCTGCTTGTGTACATGGCTGGTTGCTACAGACAAGTCAGTCCCACTAGTCTGTTTCAGGAACACACTGCTTTCTATCTTCTTCCTTCAAGTTGTCATGCAGATCACTGTATTCAGACTGCTGGCTATACAGTTTTCTTGAATGATGACCTATATTTTTAAGTGGTGTAGATACAGGGCCAACAAGACTACATAGGTGCTTGCTCAGAACCGTCAACATCTATGTATAGTTATCATCAGACTTTTGGAGGGTTTCATGTTTATATAATTTATACCATACTTTTCATTGTGGAAATTTTATATTGTCTATAACCAAGAAATATGTATTCCTAGCAAAACTCTTCTAAGTATTTCACACATTATGTGGAAAGTATAAGTGCTATAATTGAGATTTTGTATCACAGCATCTTTTTCAGGTCTAAGCTTGTGTCTCTTTCATCCAGGAGATCGCAGTTACCATGTCAACGACACAGATCTGCAAGTGGAATTTAAGTCCCATCAATGGTTTGGTGCCACAGTGAGATCCCACGGAAGCACTATACTGGTAAGATCATTAACGAAGCTATAAATCCTTAATCCAGGATTTCTTTGGTAACCTAAACTCCAACCGGTCAACCAGCATGTTCATGCCATGGTCAACCTGACTTATATGGCTTTTACTGTACAATATTTTTGCTTTTATATAGGTGCATCAAAGTTACAGAAGTTTATATTCTATATAAACTATTATTCTGTATGTACTAAATTTGCTGAATATCTATCTGCATTTTTAAATGTATCGAAGGCTTGTGCTCCTCGCTATTACTGGAGAACAGAAGAAGACATCCCCAAGTCTGATGCAACTGGAACGTGCTACCTCTCTGTAGATAACTTTTCCAAATTTGTGGAGTATGCCCCATGTCGTACAGGTATGGTTTGCCTTAGGCTACTTGAATTTACATTCCGCATGTTGGAGATAGTTTCATCCCAAAGATCAGGTGCTGATCTAGTTCTCCTGTCCTTATGACTCAGAAATACATGGTCCTGCTGGCCAGGGCTATTGTCAAGGGGGATTCAGCGCTGATTTTACTAAGGTAAGTTATGACTATTCATGCTAGGTGTTTTCTAGTGGGTCATTGTTGAAAATGTGAACAACATGCATGTGGTTCCCTAGTTTGACGGTGTTATGTGTTTTCAGAGTGGGAAGGTTGTTCTTGGAGGTCCAGGCAGCTACTACTGGCAAGGTGATCATAATACATTTAGCTAATGTGTTTGCAGCAAGCCACAAACAAAACTGTGAATGAGACCAGACCACCTACAAAGGCAAATAAAGGCCTTTGTTTTACACTCCCCAGGTCAGCTTATTGCTGCCACAAAGGAGGAAATTGTCAAGGCCTACTACCCCTCGTACTTCCTGCTGTCTGTGACTGGGCAGACCCAGACTCGACAGGCACAAGGACACTATGATGATAGCTACCTCGGTACGTTAATCAAATTTAGCTCTGCCTGCAAGTAATTAAATGGCCAGTTCTGTCCATGAAGTATGCCGGTCTGGCAGAGCATTATTTTAATGCATGCAGCCTTGGCATTTACCAAGGTCCATGGGTCAAATGACATCCATAGTTTGTCTTTTTTGCCAGGTTACTCGGTTGCAGTGGGGGAATTTAGTGGTGATATGGAGGAAGGTAAGCTCGCTTTGGCTATCAGTGTTTACAGGGTGGCCACATTAATCAGTCAGCCGCCGGATTAATTTTTAACTGCTTTCGATTTGAAGTAAACTACATCTATATGCCAACCGAAATTTGGCTTGTGAACCCAACAAATGTTCAGTGCTCTGCTGTAACTGAATGTCGATACCTTGTCATTCCATGTTCACTTTTTATTTGTCCTGCAGATTATGTGGCTGGTGTGCCAAAAGGAATCATGCTTTATGGCTTGGTAAGGAAACCTTAATATTACTAATAGTAAACAATAAATTGCTATAAGTAATGTACGACCTAATTCTTGTTGATGCATTTTTTGCTGACATGCCTTACATATATATTTTTGTATAACTACCCTGAATGTACCGCCATATAGAAATCTTTTAGAGGTGCACCGATCTGATATTCAAGTTTGGTATCGGCACCAATCCATACCTTATCAGATGAATTGGGTATCGGCCATATGATGTGACTAATCCATGTCCAATACTTAGTTTTCAGCAGTCTGTAAAAAGATAGCTCCTATAATTGAGCAGGGAAATCTGCAAACTGTCTTGGATTCTGGGCCTCAAGGACTGGAGCTGGGTATCCCTGCTCTAGCTGAATGCTAAAGCTGCTACTCAGTCTATTTCAGGTGCCACTCAGTGAATGTGAGTGCTGTGACTGTCGCCTGCTGTGATGTCATGTGCATCTCCTTTGCAGTAGGAGGAGCGTAAGCACATCAGATAAAAGGGCGATAATAGCAAATGCAACTTGCATGCTGGCAAAGCAAACTAACAAACCACAATCTGGAAGTATTTTGCACTTGAAACAACAACTAGTAGCACAATGATTTGCAGTCTTTGTAAAAACAAAATGTTCAGAGGTGGAAGTACCATTTAATAGAAAATCCCTCTAAATAAAGTGCACGCAATTGTGTCCGACAACATGAGTATTACTGTACGTAAAAAGCTATGGCTGTTTTGCACATTGGCTGCAGCTTGTGGTTCACGGGGGGCTGCTGTCACAACCAAGTGTAAGTGACGCTGTTGCCAGTGGGAGAAACATTGTGGGTAGAGCTGTAATATTCGGTTCCTTTTTAGGATTCGGCTCCCTCTGAGTCACTCACTAAACTGATCCGGGTGCGTGACTCGCTTGAGTCACTTGAGTCAGTGTTGCCAAATCGCCAGCTGAAACGTTTGTTTTTCATAGAAGAAAATTTAAGTGGCTTGTGATGTGAAATGAATGCACTTTGAAATAAATAAATTAATTAAACAAAGCCTTACAAATCACTCTGGTAACAAAGTCCAATCAGTGACCAGTGTGTGAACAAGTCTGTGTTGCACTACGCCAAGTCTAAATCCCCTTCTTCGTGTGAGCGGTTCCGAACCGGCTGTATGATTCTGGTTGTAGACAGAGTTAACCGGCAGATTCAGTCATGGCTGCAAATGTCTTAAAAAGGCTTAAAATTAGGTAATGTATGTTTCTTTTAATGTAGGCTAAGCAACAAAGCTTTCTTGGCATATGTTTTTTTCATTTGTATGTAGTAGTTTAAAAAGAAAGCGCTCTGGTGTCGGATTGGTACTCATATCGGCTGATACCATATGTTCAGGTATCAGGATAGTATTGGAACTGGAAAAGTGGGATTGGTGCACCTCATATATATATAGAGTATTTTTATATATATAAATGTTTATACATTTATACACTCACACACACGCACATTTTGCTGTGTGGTCTCTTAATTTTTTCCAGGGATGCTTATATCTATGCTTATATCAGGGATATATCTATGCTTATATAAGGGATGCTTATATATATATACACATATGTGTATATATATATATATATATATATATATGGATAAGCGGATAGCATAATAGGAAGGCTGTTGTCCTTGCGTGTTAAACAGGAGTATATATGCCATCGCAGTGGCGCCATTGGATTATGGCGTCGTCGTTTTTTGTTTTTTAAACAAGCTTTGCCATGATGGTGAGGTGTGTCGGTTGCCGTTTTCACATGTCCGTGTACTTGCTCTAACATCCAGGTATCTATTTTGAATGGAACTGGCATGAAGTCAATGCTTAATATCACAGGTGAACAGGTGAGTCTGTATCCTTGCTTTTTCCATTCATTTTGAAAACATAGCCAGGTATGGTGGGGGGGGGGCACGTTAGCATAACTGGCATTTGATCCAGGGTAAGCTCCTGTGTTACTGTAGCCCCGCAGTAAATAAGTGTTCATGGTATGGGTTAGCGGGTTAGTTAGTTTAGGTTTTTGTTGTCACCTATAGAACAATCCCTAAACCAAGGTGATCTGATGTATCATAAATGACAGAAGAATTACATTTGTATGTTTCTGTGAAGGGAGAGGGGATTTGTTGGATGGCACATCGGAAATCCCATCCAGAATTTAGCTTGATGGTCCTTTGAACATGCTGATTGCATCTGCTGGCTGAACAAAACAAACGTCTGTTTGGTTACCTAAAGAGTAAAGGAATTTGGACATGCGACCATCTAAGTGCAATGGCCAAAAAGCTATATGCAGAATGCAGCCATGATCATGCCAAAAAAACACTGCTAAGCAGAGTTCGAAAGCGACAGCATTACACAGTCGCCGTCTCACTCCAGACTATTTTACAACTTCATCGCTGTTGGGAGATTATTGTTGGCTATCGCTTCCGACGTTTACTCATAGAAAGCAGTCTAAAATGTTGATATATCCTTCTTGATGACGTTTTCCTTAATCATTCAATCCTTATACATCCGAAAAGTTGCTGCATAAAATGTTATTGCTCTGTGTTGCGATGCGGTAACCCGTTGTTAGGTTTGAGTCAGCTGGGTTGCCAGAGGGGTGGATATTGGAGTTGATTGGAGGGGAAGGCTTCTGGGGGGATAGCTAAAAGAGGGAGGGGTACTCTCATGCCGCAGAGGGGGGTCGGACAGTGATGCCTGCTGTAATATTTTCCAGATGGGCTCCTACTTCGGCTACGCTGTGGCAGCCACTGACATCAACAATGATGGGTGAGCGAGCAGGCGAGCCGGTTTTTAACGCCTTAGATAAGGGAGCACAGGCAGTGCAGACACACTGCCACAGGCCCTCTTCCGCAGGAAGCTGAGGCTGGCCAGTAAAGCACTTCAAATACACTCTCTTTCAATCTTTAAATACACCATATTGCCAGATATTCCAGATATTATGCCATTTTACTGTTTTTATACTGTTTACTTTTCAGAGGAAGTTATAACTGTCTTATAAAGGCATAGCAGAAGCAGTAAGTCTGTAAGGTGTGATTGAGGTAACTAAGTTTCAATGAGAAACTGAGATTAGAGTAAGACAATTATGTATGAGCAGTATGCTGAGTTATGCATGAGACTGATGCATCAATGAGATAACTATGTTTGGACAAGACACTGAAATATGAATGAGACACTGGGGTATTACTGAAGCACTGAAGCATGACGATGCTGGTCTTCCACCAGT
Source organism: Petrocephalus sullivani (assembly GCA_026780845.1). Classification (NCBI taxonomy): domain Eukaryota; kingdom Metazoa; phylum Chordata; class Actinopteri; order Osteoglossiformes; family Mormyridae; genus Petrocephalus; species Petrocephalus sullivani. Next base: position 1,435,719 of record JAODKM010000103.1, on the reverse strand, counting down.
CTTGACGACCTTTTGGTGGGAGCGCCCATGTTTATGGTCCGTGGATCGGATGGGCGGCTGGAGGAGGTAGGCCGCGTCTACCTTTATCTTCAACGCCACCCCCTGGACTTTGAGCCCGTCCTCCCCCATTTAACCGGGACACAGATATTTGGGAGGTTTGGAAGCTCCATCGCCCCTCTGGGAGACCTCAACCAGGATGGATTCAATGGTAACAATCTTGGAAAGGTTGGAGGGGGTAGAGATGGTGAGGAGATATTAGGATGATTGCCAGGCATTGTTAGTCTTCACTACTTCCTTTCTCTCTGAACCAGATATAGCCATCAGCTGTCCTTTTGGAGGTGAAAAGCAGCAAGGACTGGTTCTCATCTACAACGGCTATGTGGGAGGGGTAAAGGACACGCCGTCTCAGGTTCTCGCTGGCCAGTGGGCCTCCAGCACCTTTCCTACCAGCTTTGGCTATGCCATCCGTGGAAACAAGGACCTAGACATGAATGGATACCCAGGTGACCACTGCTTTACCAGTCTCTTCTGTAAGCTAGCTCTTGTTGGTAGTTCTCAAACTGACTAACAACTAGAAACTCTGGGAAACACTGCAGAATGCAGGGGTCAAATCACTGCAGGCTGCATTGAGGCAAGATACAAGTACAGTTACTATCATCATACACATTAAATGGGGGCCTGTTTGTGAACTATTATAAAAAATAATACCGATGCTTTTTCCCCTTAGATCTCATAGTAGGTGCATTCGGAGTTGATAAGGCAATTCTTTACAGGTAAAATATCACTTCTATCACTTTCGCAACTTAGCTGAAATATTATTTATATTATTTAAATACATAAATATGCATCACTCAAATATAATTTGTTTAATAAATAACCAATAATGTATATGCAGGTATAGTTTGATTGATGTAATAATACTACTTTTATTAAAGTATTTTATTTATTATATATAGTATATTGCATAGTATACTATTTTTAATGATATTATTGTTACAACTAGTAATTAATGGTATAGGCTATTTGTGAAATGGTTATATTTACATTATTGCGGCTGTTGGCAGAGAGAAGCCGTTTCCCATGTTTCCTTGTTTTGGTCAGGCATGAGGTTCAGCCTCTAGGGGGCATTGTCCTTGTTCTGTCTGTCGTCCACAGAGCACGACCTGTTGTCAACAGCAGTGTCTCCCTTTTGGTGTTCCCCACCATGATCAACCCCGAAGAGAGGAGCTGTATGGCCTCACGCGGGAATGAGACTGTCCTTGTGTCCTGGTACGGCCTGAGCCCCACTCTGTCTTCTGACCTGACTCTCAGCTTTTTTGGCAACCCAGTTAACCACGAGACTCAGCCGAAGACATCAAATGGTTGCGCTGTTTTGAGCTTGATTATCCTAAAACCCTGTGGTTCTGTTCTGGATAAACAGTTGTAAGATGGATGGATGCAAATGAGATTTTGGAAGCCACACACAGTCAGTCAGTGTTGGATTAGTCAGACAGTCATGGGCTTGGTAAACCCACTTTCCACTCATTTAACTAGTGTCAGTTTGATAAACAGTTATGGGTGGGTTTCAACTCAAGTTCATCTCACGCGTCGTGGTTATCTGCCAGAGTACTTGGCCTCGACATGATTTTCCTTACTGGACATGTTAAATGTTAAATGTTGATTTCAAATGCTTTTTAAAGATTTTAAATCAACGATATTTTATGATTTTTATTCTTTAATGGAAGACATCGATTAGTTTAGTTAACAGAAACAGCAAGGAGAGTTTCTCTGCTGGTATTGCTGAAAAACGTTGAAGGATATTCGATATTGACACAATAATACATGTGCATGAGCTTCTGGGCAACTACATGATGTTGTCAGAGAGGAGTAAAGTGAGGGCAAGGTCTGTTTTCAGGGTGTGCTGCCTCTCAGGGAATAAGGCTCCAGTATGGGGACTTGCTGGGAATAGTGGCTTACTGGGGTTTGTGGTTTGAGTTGATGTATGCAAGAGGACCTTAGAATAAGCGTAATTAATAATGTCTGACTCACTAGACATATCTGCTTATGACAAACTTAAATAATTTTTAAACCACATGAAGAAAGGTTTAATTTTAGAGACTGCTACAGTACATATATTGAAGATTTATATTGACACAGAACGCTTTCTGGGCCTAGTAATAACAGGATTTGTATGTCGGACATGCTTGTGCTGTTCCACTGCTCCTTTTTCATCTTCTTAACTGGTCATGAGACTGGGGCCAGTTTAGGTTGTAGACTGGTGATATTACCATTGTCACCTCCATTTTCAAATTCTGTGTTCCTATTGGCTAAAAGCAGGTCCTATATATACCGTACTTATGGTTTGCATTGCCATGGAACCGAAGGAATACAAGTAGAGTGCCAGGCTGAGTGGGAGAAGTGGGCAGGGACATGGAGAGGTTGGCTCTTGGTTTGAGCAGAACATGTTTGGGGAACATCAGGGCAAACTCTCATATGGCCACAGACAGGGTGCCCGCCCCCCTCCTTTCTGACTGAGGTGAAACAGAATGTTACTGGCAGTTTGCTGGGCTATACAGGCACTCGGTGTCCCTCCGTGCTGGAAGCAATGCGATAATACTGGTGACATGGTGCATAAATTGGCCTAGTGCAATTAGTGTACTGGCTGCACTGGTCATGCCTGATCAGTACTGACCAGACCCTATGCACCTATAGGCATAAGTTCTGTACTCCTTGAGTTCTGTACTCCAAATGTACAGTTTAATTTTATGACAGTTGCTGGGCAAGTAAAATAGATTACCACACTAGTTAAGTGCTTACTTTAATCTGTACCTAGGAGTGTCACACTTTTTCTGTCTTTGTCCCTCCATATCCAGTGTCAACCTCAGTTTCTGCCTCTCAGCCAATGGGAAACACCTACCTGATCATTTAGGTAAGTCGAATGTAATTCCCCAGCCCACCAACAGTCCCAGCAATCCTCCAGCGCGTTAAATAATCCTGAATTCATGATAGCTAATTTGTGTGTTGAGAGTTAAATTAGCTGAGTCTATTCTACCCTATGACATGAAAATTGCTACACTTCAGGATTTCTATGCTTCAATCTGCAGTATTATGCAGTTCTGGGCGCCACAGACTCATAGCTTAGAACCTGGTTCAACTCCCAGTTCTTTTGCACAACGTAACCTGAAATGTTCCTTTTTGATTCAGTGAATTGCTCTATGTAGTTTGAGGAGGACCTTACCAATCCAGCAGCTTCTTGCATTTGTGTACGGCGTAGACTTCGTGGTGGAAGTCCAGCTGGACAGCGTCAAGCAGAGGCAGAAGGGGGCGGTGAGGCGGGCCCTCTTTATTCACACGCAGCAGCCTGCCATGCGGAGACGGCTGCGGCTGGCCAATGGGGAGCGAATGTGCTACGAGACCAGAATCTACCTGCGGGTCAGTGCCCGAAATCCCCCAAGGCCCCAGAGCAATGTGCTGTGGCAGGGGTGTTATTGGAATCTGGCCAACACTTCCTGTGCTCTTTCCAGGAGGAGAAGGAATTTCGGGACAAGCTTTCGCCGATCTATGTGTCACTGAACTACAGCCTGGACCCCCAGGCAGCAGCAGATTCCCATGGCTTGTGGCCCATCCTTAACTACCAGACCCCTGATCTCATTGAACAGAAGGTAGGACCGCGCACTAGCTACCCTGATCCATTGGTGCAGCTTAGGCACCTAGGGCTGAGATCCCGTCCATCCATCCATCCATCCTTCCATCCTCTTTTTACCCACTTATCCAGCACAGACAGGGTGAACATGGAGTCTGTCCCGGGAAATGCAGGGTACAAGGCAGGACAGGATGCCAGTGTGTCACAGCGTTCATATACAGTAGTGTCCCACACCTTAAAGATCAGAGATATGTCTTCACCCAATAGCATGTCATATTCCTAATTTTTGGAATGTAACAATAAACCTGTACAGCACAAGGAGAATATACAAGCTTTGATTTTGGGATTTGATCCTTGGAGGCATGGGCCAGAGACTCAAGATTTATTTATGTTTTAGTAAATGCTTTTGCCCAAAACAATGTTCAAGAGCAGGAACTTGAGATCAGTGATGTGGTTATTCTGCCACTTCTGGGATTTGAACCCATCACCTTCCAGACATGGAATGCCTAACCCACTAAGCCATGCCCCACCTCAGAGAAAAACCTGCTCGTGCTTTAAGGTCGTAAAACAATATGGACCCTTTAAGAGTATTTCTTGTGGGTCCTTACCTTGCCGTGAGGCTCACTTCCCTCACAGACGTGTAAAAACCCTTGAGTCACTAAGCAGCCCCTCGTCAGTGATTCCGCTCGATTTAGCTCCCTGACAGTATTTTTCCATTTTTAATATGCACAACTGGGAACTGACTCAGAATGTCTGGAAAGCAGTTCTCTAACAGGGAAACTTGATGCTTGTACAGCGGAGAACACCTAGGAGAGCTCACAGGGCTGACTCAAGCATGCCAAGGGGTGGGCGTGTCAGAGAAGTACAAAGCGGAGGCCGCTGGACACTTTTGGGTGGGGCCTTTCTGATGGCATCTGGTAGCGATTTGTTTGTGCTTCACTGATGTTCCCCTCCCATCCCTAAGCTGGGGTTCAGCGTGCAAGCTACTCTGTGGCGTAACGGTACACAAGTGTGGAGAAGATGTGCAGATCTCACTGTACAGCCGTGCCAGGGAAACGTGCAAGGACCCTCTGCTGCCTTTGGCTTATAAACATCTACCTATCAAAGACAAGGCCTTTCTCATGCTTATACAATAATAACTGCTGTGTGTCACATTGCCAGTACTCCCCGCCCCCCCCCCCCCCCCCACCCCCCCCCCCCCCCCGCCACCCCACTCGGCCCCACCCGCTCCACCCCCTGCCCTGCACGCC
>JAODKM010000103.1:1399959-1416514 GCA_026780845.1 Petrocephalus sullivani | reverse complement strand
TTCACACTGGTTTTAAGGGCTGTCATGGTTGAAAACCCAGCTTCACAAAGGTAGGTGGTGTCCATTTGTCCATTTTTCGGTCAGCCAGGGATTAAAATTAACTAAGGCAACATAATCGTTCTCCTGATTGCCCACTGCTAAAAAATTTTAAAAATATGACGCAACCCCCCACAGAGCTCGCTGAGGCCCCCTTGTGGGCCGGGACCCCCTGTTGGGAACCGCTGCTCTAGTCGGTACAATCTTCACAGCACTGACCTTAGTGGTGATGTGAAAGCTGCCCCCCCATCCTGACCCAGGCTGCCGGATTTGGGGCATTGGGTCGCTGCTGCGCGCTATTTGGTCCATATATAAATGCAACAAAGAATTAAGTAATTTTAGAGTGGTGGGTTTTCTCTGTACTCCTGTTTGTGATTTTCATGGGCAGGATATCAAGGCACAGCCATGGCCAGAAGGGTTTCCGGCGTAGACGGTGACCTCCCTGCTCGGGGCCGTCCACAAATATTTGAGGGACAAGTGCTGGACAGTAAATGTTGTCTACTAGGGTGGAGGAGGGGTGCTGTAAGTTTGCCAAGTCAGTAGCTGCCGATGCACAAAAGTAATAAGGTGCCATCAAAAGGGGGCAATTTTAATACTTTAGGGCAAATTGGGCAGGTACTCAGGAGCCCCCAGCCTGTCCCAGCTTTTTAAAGATGATGTCATGCTTCAGCCCTCATCCAATTAGGACTTCCAGCTCGAGCAGCCACCCATCCCATATTCTATGGGACCGGCTCACATTGGCAAATAAAATGCTGTGTCTTATTGTGAACTAATACAGGACATGATTGAAAGTGACAACCCTACTTGCAGCACCCTTGAGCGGTTCAGTGTTGAGTGTGAAATTGTGGGGATGAGGATCAACACCTCCAAATCCAAGGCCGTAGTGGCCGTTTAGTGGATTGGTCTTTGTAGGTTAAGCGGCAAGAGTCTGCCGTTAGTGAAATACCTTGCGATTATGTACAGCAGTGATGGTAAGTGGGAATATGCAATTGACAGCTAGGTCAGTTTGATGGCTGCAGCTCTGAGGGAACTGAACAGGTCTGTGATGAAATAGATGTTAGGTCATCTGATGAAGCAGATGGTTTACTGCGCAATCTCACCTGCAATCATTTTGGGGACCCACGGCTCCTTCACATACAGAGGAGACAGTTAAGTGGTTCAGGCATCTTATAAGGATGAAACTTAGATGGCCTCCATGGGGATCTGTTTCAGGGAGGACATGCTGGAAGCACTATGTCTCCCAGGTACATTGTCAAAGTCTGGAGAGGTCGGGTCTGAAGTACTTATGCTGCTACCTCAACCCTGACCAGGAAAAGCACTGTGAAGAAGATGGTGTATAGATCCCAAAAGAGCTGAATCCAAAAAGCAGTAAACATAGGGGTGGGCAATATCATCCAGAAATGGCTATTTTCGCTGTAACTCCTTAATTTGGTCACTCATTTGAGGACTGAAGAGTCCTTACACCTGGGTTTGAGCAGCTAACCAAAAGGTTATCCCAAAAACCTGCATACACACTGGCCCATTGGGGATAAGATTGCCCAACCCTGAGTATGCATGATGTCTTGCCATCTAGTGGACAGATATGTTTATTGTTACAATAAGTCAGCCTCCATGTGGCAAGTTTTAATGTCAGCAGTTATTCGATAGCCGCCCTGCTGCAAACTAGATGCAGGTACTTTTCTGACCGCTCTGAGCAAAATGGCATGCCAAAAGGCATTGCCTATAGTGGGCAATGAAATAAAACTGTTAAATAGCCCAGGCCGCATAGTATGCTCAAACTGTGTACACCGATGAGTACCAAATGATCCTTACCATCTAATATATACCAGACCTTAACAATCACCGTTTTTTTTTTCAAGATGGATCTCATGGAAAGGTCATAACGTTTTGGCTCATCGATGTATGTGTTTTCTGACAAACATAACCGTTCTCTGCATCGTCACTGGCGTGTGTGCTGTAACTGTTTTGATTTATCTCACATCTGCAGTGAATGAGCATATTTAAATGACATGAAGCTCAAATCCAAGTATCCCGCTGTACAGTCAGCAAGTCGAGCACATTACTGACAGACTGAGGCCTTTCTGGTTCAATTAATTTTAGATTTCATAATAAATACAATTTTTATAGATTCATAACAGGCCACTAGTGGCATCTGGCCGTATTAGATGTTCAGTTGTCATGCATATGACAGGAAATTAACATCATTAGTGTTACACATCTCTGCAATATCAATAAAAAAAAAATTAGAAATAGATAAAAATGACCTTCGCTCCTAGAACCATAGATTTTCCTTAAAAAAGAGTATTTGTGTTGTAAGGCAGAAATGTGCAGCCTGGGGTCACATTTAAATTCGACGTTTCCTCCGCGTCGACAGGGGGCACTCTCGGCACACTCCTTCGGCGCATCAGCATCGACGCAGCCGAAGAAGGCCAGTTCCTAAAAGTCGGCGATTAACGGCTTTGCTTTCGCATCTCCAGGCGTCAACAGGCGCTATAATGTAGCTGTCAGGAGGCGCGGCAGGAGCTCCCGATCGGCCGTGACTGACAGCTGTCAGTGCGCTCATGCGGTGTATCCGGGCGGCTGTCGCGGGCGCCGTTTTGTAGCCAGTTTGCACGGCAGGGGGGATTAGTACGAGAACTACGGTCTTAAAATCCCTGTTGTTTTTTTAATTGTTCTTATTAGTCTGTATCACCCGTTTTCCCGATGGGAATAAATAAAACGCACGTCAGCGTAGCTTACGCCTCTCTCGGGGTCCTGATCGGCTTGTCGGCTTTCTTGGTGTGGAACATCGCGTATAAACAGCCATGGACAGCTGCCATGGGGGGCTTGTCAGGTACGGCTGTCCTTATACTCTGTCATTGTTTATGCACTCTGTATACCTCTGATTGCTAGGCCCTTCTAATAATAATAATAATAATAATAATTCAGTATGTATAAGTAATAGTTATTGTTCTTGATTGTTTTTATTGTTGTCCACTGTGTTGTTTTCAATTTTGGGAATCTGTAATAATAATAACAGAAACGTATTTTATACTTATCAATTGCGGTTGTTTTTGTTATTGCAAGTGTGGCTGGTTTGGTTGTTATTATTATTAAAATCCATAAAATGACAAAGTCAGGTGGTATACTAAGTTGTGCAGTTCAAGTGAATGATGTCATTTGGTTATTTGTTATATGTATTGTCACATTCTGTGACAAGTGATAAATGCACATGAGCGGATGTTATTTTGAATGTTCATCCAATCATCAAAGTAAGGCAACACCTACTGTTTGTTTTTCTGGTGTCTGTGAAGTGCTTCTTCCATGCCGACAGCGATCAGTGGGATGGGGTGGGGTATTGGGGGGTGTTAAGTTACTCCCTGCCCACTGTGGCCATTTGGTAAGAAAAGCCTGGGAGACAGTTTTTATCATGTCATCTCAACTGAACACAAGAGCTTGGTATGATCAGGCTTCCCTTTGGGCTTTAGTACCAAAGCTCCACACTGTAATTATAGTTTTTACACTAATTATTGTGTAAATTTATGGTTTTATGTCAAATTCCTTCCATAAAGTGGCCATTTGGTTGTATTTGTGCGCCTCCCGTTTATCTCTGTGCCACAAGTACATTTTATACGTTTCCACATAAATATAAAAGATATAAACGAAAACCTACTGGGCAAAGCTCTGGTTACTCAATAGTGCTCTTTGAACTCTTATTGACATTCCTTTTTTGTCAGCTTTGAGTACTTGCAAATAGGGATTATTAAACTGTAATCCAATTAGGCTGGAAGCAGCCTCAGAAAATCCTACTGGAGTTTTTGAGAATGCTTTTTGAAAGCTTTTGAGCTCAAGCAACCATGAGTTTTATACTGCAAGTTTTTGTGTAGTTGGGCAATTCCTTTAAAAAATTTTGCTATTTTCTGGTTTTCCGTTTTCTAAATCTTATTTGCTTTTTCTGAGACAGAAGGAGTGCAAGTTAAAATATTTCATTTAATAACAAGCAGCATTAAGTCTGCCTGTAATGCTTGTGCTAAAGAATAGGTAGCCATGATGGTGCGCTTAGCGCTGGCCAGGATGCGAGTGGTGACTCAGTACTTTCAGAAGCCATTGCAGGAGTGTGGGGCTTTCCCTTAAAACCAGGGGCTACTTTTTTATTTAACTCCAGTGTTTTCATTGCAGTTGCTGCCAAAAACTGAGTGAATAAATAGAAATGTCCCAAGAAACAGAGAAGTAATTATGGCACAGGGGAAGAGAAAAAAGAGAAAAGGAAGGAATGGAAGTGTGACTTTTGAAACCCTGACAGGGTGTTAAAATGTGCTGTTTCATGCTTCTCCCCTTCCCAGCCTGCACTGGGCCTCCAGGCACGGGTGCAGTGACCCTTATGCTGAGTCACTGGCAGAAACTTTCATTCCATTTGGGCAGCTGGCACTAACAGGGTGTGTGGTTTCAGTCACCAACAGTCAATGTTTCACGTTGAAGTCCTTTGAAACTCATCTTGGTCATTCAGCCTGAAGGACACTGTCAGTTCCACTTTAATTTTACTCTTTACTCTAATATCCAATGCCTGTTTCCTGCTTGAAATCCTTTGATAGGATGAGGTCCCTCAAAACCTTCCCAAATTCACTCAAAATGTCATTACTTTGGCTGAGCAAGAGAATGTCCTGGTGGTTTTTGTTCTAAACATGGTGGTTTGTGAAACCAGAAAAGAAGATGGATGAATAATGATAAATTCATTAAAATGCGTGCCCAAAGAAGCATGCTATTTGCATATATTTTTCTTGAATTGAAATGTCGTTTCCTTCCCATTCAAAACAAAGTTTTGTGCAACTATCGAAAATCATAACAGAATAAATTGTTACTCAATGCACAATAAAATATGGAAAGTATTCCCCACGCTAAAAATGTCGACTGTTTCCGTCCACTGAAGAAAAAGATGTGTGTCTGTCTGGTAAAGTCCAGTCTATTAGACATCATATACTGCTGGTAAATATGGTGGTCAGGGACGGTCTTTATTGTTCGTTCTTTTTTTCCCATGATTGATCTATAAAGCAAGGCTTTCGTTTTAGGACTATCTTGTGATTTCTGCAGGTGTGTTAGCATTTTGGGCTCTCGTCACCCACATCATGTACCTGCAAGACTACTGGCGCACATGGCTGAAAGGACTCAAGTTCTTCATCTTCGTCAGCATCCTCTTCTCCGCCCTGGCTGTTGTGGCTCTGGTGGCGTTCCTGTCCCTCGCCATCACCCAGAGGCAGTGTGAGTTTGCTCTGACCGCTAGCTACTGCCTCTCCCTCTCCACTTGCCCTCTCTGGTGATCTTCATGCCTGCAGTGCTTTCTCTCAGTCATGCACACTCTTACCATCTTAACAGGAAAAGCTGCCTACTGCTGGTCTGGAGTAGGGCTGTGACAATGCGCCGTGGCACGGTATTTCCAAAATGAAAAATATGATGATATGACGGATCGTAGGGATGTAACGATGTGCCGGGTCATGAAATCATTTATTCATCTTAAAGCAATAGGGGCGCAATAGACGTAATCTCAGTTCTGCTTTGAGATTTTATTTTCTGCACTGGAGTCTGCAGAATAAGGGAAAAAAATTCAAGAAAAAAAGAAATGGTTTTAATGCGGCTTTTTGTAAATGTACATGCCTAAGAAGAGAAATAACTGTGAGATCTTAGTTTGTTTTCAGTCTTACTTTGTCGAATGTATTGTGTGTATCGATTTATCAGCCCTGAATCGTCTATTGAACCGAATCGTGAGTAGACTGTATCATAACACCCGTATTTTGGAGGGTTTCATCTGAAAGAGATAAATTATAAATATGAAACAAAAGCTTTAAGAGCACTAAATTTGCAGTATGGAGCATTAGTACATAGTATTGTTGTGCTGTCAGCTGTCAGCTGTCATCTTTAGCTATCGCTGATTTCTTGTTCTGCCATTTGTTCCACAGCTCTGGCTGACCCCCGGAGCTTTTATCTGTCTGGAGTGTGGAGCTTCATGAGCCTGAAGTGGTCCTTCTTGCTGGGTCTCTATTCCCATCGCTACCGCAAGGAGTTTGCCGACATCAGCATCCTCAGTGACTTCTGAGCACGAGGATGGAGGGAGGGCCGGCAGCTCTGATGCATGACCAGTCACATGACCACCCCCCTCTCTGCCCCACCCTTATTTCTCGTGGTTTCTGGAGTCTGTTGATCGTCCTGTTGATCCGACCTAAGAGATACAGTCTATTCCAGGCTTATGCTTATGAGTTATGCATTCATGATATATGCCAGTACTGGTATATGCTTTATTTTTAACTTCCTTTCCCAGCACTTTTTCGTACTCCAGCCTGTCAGAGTTCTATCAGCGTTAAGCCGGCTCGAACCCTGCACCTGCAACCCTGTGTGCTCAGTCTTTCTGTGTCGAACGCTTTGGTAGACACATGGCAGAGGGAAGGAAATAGTGGCCCATGTACATACATTTCTTATTGAAAGTGTGCTGTAGTCCATTTAATTAATAATGGCAGCGTGGCGTTTTGTGTTCAGAACACTGACGTTTTTTGTTTTGTTTTTTTGCTTCTGTCATGCATATAACTTAAAACATTCTGACTCAACCTTTTCTACTCTTTTAATTTTTAAAATGAAGGCGTGCTCTTTTTGACTTTTACCTTTTTTTCCAGAGATGAGAGAACCTCATTTTATCTTGTGCAATGTGGCTGGTGTGCGTTGTCCCCAGTGCAGATTTCCTTCTCACCACTAGGAGGTGTAATGGGTTACACGTCAACATATCTGCGATATAATATATGAAGTCTTCTTTAATGTTTATATATGTATGCAGGAAGCAGAATACCATTTTAGCTGGTAACATAACTAACGTTGAGTGAAATGTCTCTAACCACATTGTTGCTGAAAACACAAACACACTTACTAAACGTTGCAGGCAGACATATTGTTTGGTGTCTCAGCCTGTGATTCATTCATGTTGACAGTGAAGTTAGTGCGACTTCCCTAAGGTTTTTTTTTGGCCAGTCAAGGAGGAGTGCCTGTTCTCTCTGGTGTACCATCTGATGTGTAGCTATGGTGGCTGTCTGTGTGACTTATCTGTCGCATGTCTCCCTTTCCTGAATGTTAAACCGGTAACTGATGGTGCTGACTTGATATAGGTCGTATAGTCCATTCATAACTTGGGGAACAGACAGTCAGACTTTTAAGCCATGAAACCAAAATTTACTGCGACAATTTTAAGAGTTACAGTCACGGAACCTGCAAGCAAGAGTTATTTTTGTGCTGTTTTTTTTTTTTTTAGTTTTAGCGGGGTAGTGGTTGGGGGGGGGGGTTGAATCTAATGTGTGCAATGATTTTTAAGGTTGTTTGGGGCTGCTGTATTTGTACTGTGCAATCCTTTTTAGTGACTATAAATTTATTATAACAGACTGAAAAAAACTGAGAAACGTAATAGTTTCTCTGAAATACAAGGGCCCATTTCCTTAAAGCTCTAACTGCATGCTGCCACTACTGAATATATTACTATTTGTTTTTCTTTTGTGGTAATATATTCTGAGATTTAAAAAAACAGTTTATTCCATTGGTCATTATCATTTGAAACCTTTGCCCTGTCTACAGAGGGAAGATACTCCCCTCATTCTTTAAGATGACGATAAAGTTCTTGCTCTCTCTGTATTTGTGTAACACTCGTGAATATGGTTGTGTGAATGAGATCAATAAAATATTCTTGTATGATGCTGCCTTTTTGAATCGGGTGACTGTTGCCCATGGTCGGCTGGGGGTGGAAAGACAGAATCTAGTGCTTAGTATATGTTTTGACTTGGGTCTTGGTTTGCACTGTACGTACATATATAGAGAGTGGTTTTTTTATATATGTAGATTTAATTTTTTCCCTATACACACTTGTCCTAAAAATAAATATTTTGCGTTTTATATTCATATTTATAATTTATTTCAGAGTGGTGCCATGATCTGATACTTTCAGACCCTTGGCATGGTGTTTGTAGTTAAGTTAAAGAAAATGACTAATGTTTATATCTTTGTGCAACGGAAGGAGGGATCCAGTGGGGCCTTGCATGCGAAAGGCGGCCATGCAGCTATGGAGAAGCAACGCTGCACTCGGAGGTCGGCGGGAGCCGGCGCTGGCTCTGGGAGAGCGAATGAAGGAGCAGATGAATACGCTCCAAACCACGCTCAGATGCCTCCTACTAACTGGAACCTCTGTGCTACAGTTTGGGGGAGAGTCAATGGGCAAAGGGCTTCAGACTAGGAGGTGTCGTTTTGTGGTGCTGGGCCGAGCCTGAATGAAGGATTTAGGATTTTCCCAGCAGACATATTAACCAGGCCAGCAGCCCCTGTAAGTGTGTAATAAGTGGATCTTTCAAGCCAGACAATTATTAAATCTGTGTACCCTGCTAGTCTCCACTAAAGGAAAACTGGAAGAAAAATGGCACAAAACTAAAGGTCAGATCACCCCCTGAGCCTCAGTCAGTCCTGTAAATGGATACTAGGCTATTTTTTTTCCTTTTTACTAGCATCCTTATGTTACAAATTGCCATGTTAATTCACATATTTTTTTGAGTAATTTCTCCTTCCAGTGGATATAAAAAGTGTACACACCCCTGTTAAAATGCCAGGTCTTTGTGATACTAAAAATTAGACTGTGAGTTTCTGCCTTGAATGTGACCTATAAACTGTGCAATTTAATTGAAAAGCAAACATATCTGTTAGGGGGGGGGTGGGGAATATAAAAGATAAACGTGCAATAAGCTGGCTGCATAAGTGTGCACACCCTTAAACTAATACTTTGTTGAAGCACCTTTTGATTTAATTACAGCATCCAGTCTTTTTAGGTAGGAGGCAATCAGCATGCCACATCTTGATTTGGCAATATTTGCCCACTTTTCCTAGCAAAAATGCTCTAAATCTGTCAGATTTCAAGGGCATAGTCAGATCACCACATAGATTTTCACTTAGGTCTGGGCTCTGGCTAGGCCATTCCAAAACTTTCATTTTCTTCTGGTGAAGCCTTTCCGTTGTTGATTTGGATGTATGCTTGGGGTCATTGTCATGCTAAAAGGTGAAAATCACCTCCAGCTTTCTAGCAGATACCTGAAGGTTTTGGGCCAAGAGTGACTGGTATTTGGAACTGTTCATAATTCCCTCCACCTTGACTAAAGCCCCAGTTCCAGCTGAAGAAAAACACCCCAAAGCCTGTTGCTGCCCCCACCACCTTCACCGTGGGTACGGTGCTCTTTTGGTCTTTTGGTGATGAGCAGTGCCGTGTTTGCGGCAAACATACCTTTTGGAATTGTGGCCAAAAAGTTCACCCTCGGTTTCCTTAGACCATAACACATTTTCCTACATGCTTTTGAGAGACCTGATGTATTTTTTTACAAAAATGTAGCTGGCCCTGGATGTTTTTCTTTGTGAGAAGAGGCCTCCGTTTTGCGAACCTTTTTGGTCACATGTAGTACACAACCAGTACTTGCCAGAAATTCCTGCAGCTCCTTCAGTGCTGCTGTAGGCCTCTTGGCAGCCTCCCTTACCAGTCGTCAGCTTTTGATCAATTTTGGAGGGACGTCTAAGACGATCGAGGTAATGTCACTGTTGTCCCATATTTTCTCCACTTCTTGATGTGTTCCATGATATATCTAATGCCGTGGGATTTCTTTGTACCCTTCTCCTGACTGAAACCTTTTGACAATGGGATCCCTTTGAAGCTTCATAAGCTCTCTGTAGATGCAGCAAATGTCAGGAAAATCCTACTAGCTAGGACAATTGAACTTTATTTAGGGTTAATCGGAATTATATCTTAAATGAGATATCTTAAAGCTTTAATTGATGCCAGGTGTGTACCCAAAAGGACAGAATACTGTAATTAAATCAAGCGTATGGAACCAGCTTATTGTACGTTTTTTTTTTTTTTTTTTTTTGCCGTAATAGATTTGTTTATTTTTCTATTGAATTGTTCAGGTCATAGGTCACATTAAAGGTGGAATTTTTTTTTTAATGACTTATTGTGGTCTAATTTTTTTACATCACAAAAACCTGGCATTTTAACAGGGGTGTTCGCATTTTTTATATCCACTGTATACACCGGGGTTGCTGACGCTGGCAGTAGATGCCTGACATGCGTAACACAAGAGCGCGGCGTCGGGCCCTGTTTCTCTCACAGTCCCAGTGGTTAATTTAATGGAAAGAGGGTTTTTTTTTTGTGACACCGAAGAAATCTGGTGCGGCGGTAGCCGGCGACTCATTTCTGCCAGCAACAGCAGCCGCAGCGTCATTTTAACAAGATTTTTTTGGACTGAAGATAAGCGAGCAGGGTGATTTTAAACATCTGGAGGAGCGCAATTCAGTCCTATTAATAGCCCGGCTTTGAAATACACTAGGTGTAGGATGACAGCGTGGATGGCAGGGCCGCGATCTTCTGAATCGCAGTGTGTCTCGGGAGAAACCTTGGGGTGGCCTTATTTAAATTCAAATTCCATTTTGTGCCTGGAAGTCCAGGAAGGAAGCAATTACGGTATTATTTGGTGGGATGGACAAGGAGAAGTGAAGAGGACACTGATTGTGTAAACGTTCACACGCATGCACAATGAGATCTTACAAAAACTGTAGCTGCTATCGTCTCGCGTGAAAATGGCATTTTTATGCATGCGAACTGTTTTATTGGATTACGTATATATATCCCTTTGCGAAGGTATTTTAAACACTCCCCTCTAGGACAGTGCTGCATGCGAATAGCCAGGAAATGAATCTGCTGATTTGTGCTTGGCAGAGGATGAACAGTCCGCACCTGCAGGACCTCCGGCCCACTGCTGCACATCCTTTACCCCNNNACCCCCCCGACCCCCGCTCTTATGTTCCATAAGCTGCATTGCCATGTGGTATGTTGTAATGCCGTTGCCTTCAGCCCAGGCCAGCCTGCTTTTGTAGAGCACTTTAGAATGCTCTTAAGTGCCTCTTTCAGTATTCTTCACTTCTGCAGAACGTTTGCGGCCAGATTTGTGCAGAACACTTCTGTGTAGCATTTATAAAACCTAATATTTGTGGCAACATGGCATAATATGTCAATACCCATGAGTGCCCTTGAGCAAAATACTTATGGTTATTCTGCATTAAAGGCTAAAAACGCTTGCTGTGTGATGAAGTATCGAAATTCAAAAAAAGGCATTAACCTTTATTCCGCAAAGTCTCTTTGAAAACATTATTTGTGACAAGATACTGGCACTCTTGCTGTCTGATATTCAATGAGGGCTCCAAGCCAGTTCAGACTCAGAAAACCAAGAAATGCTTTTTTCCACGCCAGAGTAGTTTTTCTTTCCTTTTTTTTGGGTGGGGGCACCATACTGTCTTAAACAAAGTGTTTGTCACCCGTGTATTAGCAGTCTGTGTCTGGTCACTCATGGGCTGGACAATCGTCAGCACCAGCCAGGATGTCATTGGCCTCTGGTCACCTGACCACCCTATTGTGCCGCATAATGACCATTCTGAAAACGTTAGATATCTTTCCAGTGGGCCTCCTAATTCCTGGGTGAGATGTCTATATTGCACAAGCCACTACGTTGAATTAAAATATATACTTATTTGCATAATTGTTTAGTCGACAACAGTAGTGTGTCTCTTTGTCCTCCTGGGTTATATAATCTAACCAATATCACTGAACCCTAGTGCTCAGTCACCACCTCCTTACCACTTTCTCCCATTTATTTCCCAGCCAGGGTCCCAAGACACGAGGTATCAGTTAACAAAGCCCGCAATTATGTGATATGTTTCATTTTTTTGTAATACATGTGAACCTTGGTGTGTCACTGGAGTTTGTTCAGTAATGTGTGGTTGTCGCTGTGCTGTTTTACTATTGCAGTACATCTCTATTGCATTTCTGTTCCATGTCTATAATGCTGTTCAGTGATTGTTACTTCCTGTTTGCATTCAGACTTTTGTTTTGAATGACTCACGCTCCTCAAGTTCTTCATGGTCCGACATTAGGTGCTCGCTGACCTGGCTGCGAGTGGGTAACACACCTTTAGTTTCCTGCATAAGACATGCCAGGACCCCAGACAGTCTGTTTGCCTTCTTTTATTGCAAATGCAGGGGACAGATTGCAATGCAGTGTCTGCACAGTCTGGCTGGGTTTCTGCAGCCACAACAGAAATGAAGAGGACTTAAAAGTGCAGTGTTATTATATCAAAGAGAGTTTGGTTTACCTGCCCTAATACTGCCCCAGTTAAGTGTTTAATCAGGGATATTTAGGCTGCGGGCTCCCATTTCAAATTTTAACTTACCCATCTTAATATCTCGTATTACTTTCCGAGATGTTTAGTCACAAGCTCACAGGTGTGACTGTGCCCCTTTGGCTATAACGCAGGAGCGGGCGCCCACCGCTTCGAGGCTGAAGCGTTTCGGGAAAGGCGTTGCTCAGCCTCACAGACATTTCGGTTTATAAGAATTGATCAAAACAAGTGAATGGAAAAAAAAAAAACATCTTGAATCGGTAGAGAAACAGATGGCTGCTCTGACTTTAAAAGGGCTTTTGAAAAGGCTGCTTCGGAATGATTTCCGAGGAACTTCCGCAAACGCAGAACAAAGCCCACAGATATTTAAGCAATATCCATAGCAATTTACTGTTTTATTTACAAACTGAAACACATGTCCCCAGACCTCTTCCTTCTTTTCTCCCTTCTGCCCCGCATTTTCGTTCCTTTCTTTTTTTTTCCCTCATAACATCAGATGGAGAAGATCCAATTAACCATTAAACTGCCGTTCATGCTATGTAGGTCATTGTTGTCTACTACCAGGCAGCGGGTGCTGGTTTCGACGCGATAGGCCTGCGCAATGCAGGCCTCTGAATGTCCTGTCTGTTGGATTTCGCTCTCGGCTGAATCGCAAGGCAGATCGGCATGAAACATTCGTTCTTGTTTTGGGCTTCGACCTCTATCGCTGCAGCTGGCGGCTTTCCGTCTCCTCGCCAAAGTGGCCACAGCCCTGCCACCTGGTTCTCCTGCTAGAGGGGAAAGATCTGAAACCAGTGAGGGCACTTCGGTATTCAGGGCTTAAATCTTATTCTAGAGGATCGCAGTTCTGGCTGGCAGGAATGTCTGGCCCAGTCTCACCACACTCCTTCTACTTTTCTTTTAAATAGCTGTTGGAAATACATTCGAGCTGGATTATCAAAAATCCATTGAAGTCACTGAGAAAAATATTTGCATGGGCACTAACAATTGAGGGTGCAGGAGAGACTTTGATAAGGGGTGGGGGGGTACAACTCAATAATGCAGCATTTAGCTGGCTGCGTTAACCCACGGCAAATGTGCCATAACAGAGAATGAAGATATCTCAATCAACCTGAAAATGACAAAAAAAAATGCAGGTTTTATTTAAATATATTTTACATTGATTTCAATTTTCAGTATTTTTATTTTATTATGCATATGACATACTACCAGGGAACAGAGGTTCCTGTTTACTCATTCATGTTCAAGATATGACAGTATGCCCCCACCAGGTTTTTATGGGCCAGAGTTGGATCGTGAACCATACTGGACCATAGTAGAACCAAATGGACCCTGTTGCTCAGCTAGACAGACAGCCCATGTGTGTGTGTGTGTGTGTGTACAGGTTTTGCTATACTTGTATGGACCAAATGACCTCACAGGTATAGCAAATCTTCAAAAAATGTGACTAGTAAGGTCATTTTTGTGATCCTCACTATTTCATACTTAGTTTTATAAAACATCTGTAAATGCAGTCAAAAAAAGTAAAAAATGCCAAAAGTCTTGTTTTTTTGTTTGGGTACTTATGGCTAAGGTTTGGGCTGGGTAGGGGTTGAGGGTGTTGTGATTGGGATTAGGGTTTATCCCACAGAAATGAATGGATGGTCCTCACTAAGATAGAAATACAAACATGTGTGTTTGTGTGTGTGTGTGTGTGTGTGTCTATATAGGAGTTACTCAGGGTGAAGGTCTGTGCTCCAAATTGCCTCAGTGGAGCACCCAGCTTGGTCTCCTCAGTGGGCCCTGGGCTTACACACTGAAACCAGAGCCATCCCAGGATATCGGCTAAATTACACATGAAAGCAAAGGAATTTAAGAGGAGCCCGGGCACCAAGTATTATGATAAATTATGTCCTAATGCAGGAAGATAAGTCTGGTAGAAATGAAGAATGAATGTTAGCATGCATCATAGAAATGGATTCAAATTTAGTGTGTTTCTTTTTTTACTTTTGGCTTTTCCTTTGATTCCGCCTTCAATTCCGTGATATTTTGACATCCTTCCACGGAAATAAACAGCAGTGCACTCAGCACTGCCTCCCGCAAAGCCGACAGGAAGAGCCATCTGAGACTGTCCTTTTTTCAATAACTGGCATGTCGACTGGCGAGTCTGTTTCTGAAGGTCATTGGAAGCTAAATGCCTCAGGTGAAATTTGAAGAAATATTTGACAGTGAACCAAACTAGGAGATGTTGGGATCCAGGGAATGTACAGAGAGAATCATTTGGAAGAAGCAGATTCATTTAAACCATTTACTAAAACAATGATATTTAAAACCCCTTCAATCCAGGACATTTTGAGAGAAAAAGAAAAACAATGTACCGTTCAGTTAAAAACCTTGAGATTCGAGCAGCATTACATGCATGGATTAATTCCGTATAAATGCCAAGTATCACTGTAATGGAAAACTGCTTTTGTTTGCAGGAATGATGACAGGCCTGCAAGAGAACAATATCTTGTGCGATTTTCCTTTTTAAAAATTGTTTTCACCCCCCTCTTGTTTATGAATTGGTTGGTCCTTACAGCCTTGGAGGCACTGAGCTTCATGATGTGACCTTGAATCCTTGACCTCACTCTGTTGAACTCCCACCTATGATCCTTGTTACCTTGTTTTTACCCACCCCCCCCCTCCAAATAACTCCAACCACTGTCACTAACACCTCCTTCAAGCATGCTCCCTTCCTCCATCCCGGCCTAATTCCCCCCACCATCCCATCCCCCCCCCAAAAAAAAATGAATTATCCCAAAGGAAGTGTTCTTTCACTTGGGGAAATGGATGCCAGATGGGCGTGCGTGCCCCAGTGCCTTGGGGAAATAGGGTATGGAGCAGAGAGGGGGGCACTTCTATATCACCTCAAACCCTGAGCTGCACTGGCCCTGTGAACGTCTTTCTGGGGTCTTTGTGTCTTACCAAATCTTCCTGCACTCCGCTGGCAGCCACACCTTGGCTGGAGACTCGGCGCTTTCGTTGTTGTTCTGCTGCGTTAGGGTACTGGATGCAGAAATATAAACTTGAAGCTTGGATACATTGTTCAATTTTTACTTTTGCTCCTCTAGACCTAAAAAGTGCTGATAACCTTTTACAGTTTTATGGACACTTACCGTCTTCATTCTGCAAATGTCACCGCTGATTGATCCTGCATCTTTTCGGGCATCACATGACTAATTTATTTTCGTTTAAGTTTATTGCGAGCATTCTTCTTCGCCTCTAAACTGATTCTAATATTTAGACACTGTGGTTAGCCTTGGAAGCTAATTTTGGGGCTGTTTGGGAATGTGTTCCATTTGAGGGGGAAAAAAAGCAGTTTTCAAGGTTTCTTTTGCATGGTTTCAAATGCCATAAGAAGACGCAGACAGCTCTGAGCGGCACGAGAATTCATCCTTCGAGCCAATGAGTCAGCCGATGACTCAAAGCTCTGCCCCGTGCCGGGCCGGGGCTCTCCAAGAGCAGGATGAATTTGCCTCCTTTTCAGAAACGGTGACCTCCCCTTGAAAGAGAACGCCAGCAAATCTGAGATCAAAGGTGCCTTATGTAGTTATGAGAACGATGCCTCGTCTTAATCTCTGTGGCCTATCATAATGGTACAAGGCTGCTTTCCTCGAGGACGTGTAATACCCCATGATTCATGTAAGGGCCAGCTATCATGAAACAAGACACGAGGGCCTGGAACCATCAGGGCCCAAAGGATGGACAGTATTACATATACACGTGATTTTTGTGCATTTTTTCAGTGTACTGTAATGCCTGTATTTTTGTATTTGTAACCTCGTGCACACTTTCGTGAACACGTGCTTTGCATTTTGTAAGATAATGTGTACGACTTAACTACGCCTCGCCGCATCCTTCTCCTGCACGCAGCTTTGCCCCAAACCTCAGTTTTTAAGTATTTGATGCACCCTGCATCCCTCTCGCTGCCTCGTCCAGCTCAGGGATGTTTACAGTTCATTTAAACACGCTTTGCTTTCGCTGCCATACCTTCTGGCTATCGGCGTACCGCCTTTAGCCTGAAATTGGGAGGTTAATTGGAGGAGGGGGAAAAAAAAGACGAAAGAGGAAAAAGGCAGAGTGTTACTGAAACATTATGTCATGTCTCTGACAAGGAAATGAAATGTGCGACATCAATCAGGCCTTAGCGGGGCAGATCAAACGCGCCTCCACACCGCCCCATCTGCTTCTGCTTTGGGAGTTTTTTTCTCTTCCTCTCGTCCCTTTCTTCTGCCCCCCTTTTGTCTCGCTTTCGTCCCCCCCCCCCACCCCCCCCGCGCACCACCCCCTCGGCA
>JAODKM010000103.1:1343846-1386061 GCA_026780845.1 Petrocephalus sullivani | reverse complement strand
AACTTGTGTGGGGCGGATGAAGAGAGGGTCTGCCTTTAGTGGGGCTGGGCCCCCCTGCGCAAAAGAAGGCCTCAAAGCGAGAAGGCGCCAAGTTGGGGCATAAAATGAGAAAGGGACACCCCCCCCCCCCCCCAATATACATTTCAGTCGGCAAAAAATACCAAGGGTTGCTGAAGCTCCCATGAATTTTTTTTTCTGGCTACGGGCCCGGACCCTGTTTCCAGCTGTCCCTTCCACCAGCCGGCTTCAGTGTCATAGTGGTAACACATGATGCCTTGCAAAGAGGTCTCTATAAACAAAGATCTAAAATACCCCACCATTAAATAACTAGTTAAACTAGGTTCAACCA
This sequence comes from Petrocephalus sullivani, assembly GCA_026780845.1. Classification (NCBI taxonomy): domain Eukaryota; kingdom Metazoa; phylum Chordata; class Actinopteri; order Osteoglossiformes; family Mormyridae; genus Petrocephalus; species Petrocephalus sullivani. The sequence continues at coordinate 1,385,712 of JAODKM010000103.1, read as the reverse complement.
AACTGCAATTTTTACCATGACCAAGCCTTGTATGTACCCTGAGATACTTTGCTACTCCGTTTCCTGCCAGAACTCCTGGTCCTACGACCCTTCGGGTGAGATGGATCACCATTCCCATTTCTAAACATATCGATAGTAACACGCAACTGGTTTCAACCTTTTCTTACTTCATCATCTACTATTGATATATCTAGTTATATTAAGCAGTGGGTGAGCTGAAAGTAGGTAACAAACACATTTCACTTCACTTATGCTTATTACCCATATAAGACAGGGCTCTAAGAACCCAGACACCTGCAATCCTTGGTCCACTGCTGCACCCAAAGTCGCAATTCCTTTCTCCAACTGTGGGTCCGTCTGCCATCCATTAGCTGTCAATTCTAAGACCAAAAAAATCAACCACGCACTTAAGTCAAGAATGTATTGTCCCTTTTAATAAAGAAAAGAAGAAACATGTACAAAATAGACAATCATGTCTGTTCACATCCAGGTACACATGTATGAACACAGATGTGAAACTGACATTTCAAGGCACACAGGTTTTGGTCTTGGTAGCTATTTACAGCATAGGTAATAAAAACTGTAATTTACGAAATCCAGCTCGGCGCCTTACAAGGGCTACACTGGAAATGTAGATTTGACACATGTGGTCTAATTACCAGCAACAACCCTTTTAAAAAAGGAACAAAAAAATCTACTTCAGATGCATCACCTCATCAGTTCTTCCCCTGGTTCTAAGTGAAATTTTTTATTTTTACAACTCATAAACAATTTATTTGGTTCCTACTACTCATCTATTTTACAATGGAGTTTAATGCAGGACCCACCCATAGTCTTACACTTGTACATGCTTCCAGAGGAAATCAGAATTACCCAGGACGAAATGGAGCACCTGTACTCAGAGGTAAATAGGATGCGCCAACTTGCAATTTTTCCAGGGGGATTGCAGGCTGACAAGGAGCCTGCAAAGAGACATCGCCCCCCCTTCATTCATCACCGCTTCTAATGCTGCCCAGCGGAGAATGAACCGTGGGTGCCATAGTTTGTTAGTCTAGTTCTGTTATTTCAACACTGTTCCAGTGCGAGCGACGTGCACGTCTCACACAAACACCACACGACAAAAACGTTTGCTAAATAAATAGATGCAAATGCAAGCAGGGAGTTAGGGCAGAGACAGAACATCCAAATCCAAACCTTTACAGGTCGACTGGTCATTTGCTTTAAGTGGTGTTTAACTACTATTGGTCAGAGTACAAGAGAGAATAACATATCATTGGCAACTCAGAGATGTGAGCTGAGGTCACTGCTACCTACTTCTGCCATCAGTTTGCTTGGCTGACTCTTATCTTTGGTCTTACTCTATTAATGGTTTGCAGAGTGTTAGAGGACTACCAGCATACAGGTTGAACAGAAGGCACCAGGTAATAGGCAAATGATGCAATATATTAAAGTACAGTATAGCTACATTTCTTCAAAGGAGTCAAACTTTCTTCAAATGTTTATTGTTTTCAATGAAGAATGACTTTTGCAAAATAATTGTGCTTGAGGAGGTTATTGTGTATGGTTGGGAATGAAATTGCAAAATTAGGGGGGAAAGAAGACTTCTGTTTCCTATTTCATAGAAAATACAGAGAAAATACAGCAGTGCAGTAGGTTCTGCAGATCGGCCACTCAAAGACTTAGGCAAGACCAAGTTCACGCAACCCGAGAAAAGTTGAATTGCGCATCAATCCAAAAGAAACGTTTCTTTCACGAAACAACCCCATCAGTCTAATTTTCCTCGAAATTTCAAGAAATAGACAATCTACAGTAGGTACGTTTTTTCCACAGGTAAAAATACTGGGCCACCTGTTACTATCCATAAGAAAACCGGAATGATCTTTCTAGGAACAGAAAAAAAATGCTGAGGACAAACTGTACATGCAATCAAATAAAAAATAGAATATTAAGACATTTTAAGTGCACTACTCTTAAGACTATATTTGAAAAACTACAACACACAGTTTAAGGCAGACAAAATGTTATTATTGTCTTACTAGTTAAGCCGGTGTATGCAAGTCTGTTTTACAGAGGTTTTGTTTAGGTTTGCCTGATTTTGGGTCTGTGACATGGGGACTCTAGAGTCAAGCTCTTTTGGACCCTCAATACCAACCCCTTTTTTGTAAGGCTTCAGTGCCCAACTGAGGCACGTTGACGAGAATGCATGCCCAGTAGAGGACATCCCGAAAACACATCGTTCTTACCCAAAATATGACCCACTGCAAATAGTGCACATATACAAACACACACACACCTGCCACTTTACACAGACCTAATACAGTCTGTGCATAAAAGCCGCAGTATGTAAGTGGTGACAGAGCCCGCTTTCTGAAAGTGTCCTATGAAGGATTAGGTGAACTTCGTGTTTGAGGACAGCATTTCACGGTTCACATTTTGGAATGCACAGTGCAAAAGTCACAAAACCACCTTCAGCTGACTCATTTCCTTCCCTTCCATGGTTAGTGGTTAAGTCACATGAATATAAATGACACTGGTTGAAAACAGACTCGCAAAGGGAGACTGGTGTCGGCCCTCTGAGCTCTGGGGGTGGCGTCTCCTCCGCTTCTCCAGCTTCCCTCAACTCCAGTGGGATGATGTGCCTTCCAAAGGGGTCAGCTCCTGTCAGGAAGGTCCCCATCCGCAGAAGCTGAGTCCGACAGCTGTGGATTATGGAGGGAGTGGGAATCTGAAGCATCGGAATGGTTGCCCTTGGCTGAAGCCAAGGAGGAGACTCTGGGTCATTGAGCTGGACCAAAGCCAGAGGGTCACAGCTTTAAGCCACTGTGGACCGGAGCTCCTCTGGGAGGAATTCAGAAGGACTCGTCATTGTGGTCCATGGGCTCCTCATGGGTCCTACTGGATGAAAAGGCAGCGGTAAGATCTGAGTTATATTTAGACCGTACACATTACCTAATGAGGTCTCCATTACCACATTCTAAAGCTTCAAAGACTGCGGATGACTTGAGTCATCCTGGCAACATTTCTGTAGGGATTACCTCTTGTTGTGAAGGACTCCCACTGACAGCGAGGCCAGAGCGGTAACCGTGTCATTCTCCTCATGCTCATGCCGTTGGGCCTGCCGGAAGGACAGGTCCACCGTGTGGACGAAGGGCTTCACCGAGGGCCAGTACTCTCCTGGGACAGACACACGGATCAGAGGCGTTACTTTGCCAGGCCTTTACAGCTTCAAACATGACCTGCATTATTTCTTTTTTACACATTTACAAATACAAAAGGTCACAGTGAAATAAAATCGGAAGGAAGGCCACACTAGCATAGATACACACGAACACATACACAGACAGGGACCTCACAAACCACATAGATACACACACACACATACAGACACAGATACACAGACAGTGACCTCACAAACCACAAAGAGATGACATGCTACCAACTGCAAAGGGGAAGGACTGTGGGGTCAAACACTGAGACATCGCCTTGAGGTATTGTGAGGTGGGCTCGCTTATGTGTGTAGACAGAAATGACATAAAAAGTTAATAAATGCAATTAATGCACATGTGTGTATCGTGCATAACATTTTACACACTTTAAGGGCTTAAAATTCCTGCGGTTTTGCAAATATTTCTAATGAATTTAATTGGATTGGGGTAACATTTGTGCGCAATCAGGAAGGGGATGTTATGAAAGTCGTGTGCCAGGGAAGCGTTTGAAGATAATTAGAGGCAGGAAGGCGGTCGAATCGGGGGGGCAGTGGAGTGTGAGGGGAAGAGAAGAGTTATGGAGGAGATGGGGAGAGGGAGGGAAAAAATGGAGACTCACCGTGAACCAGCAACACCCTCTGTAGCGAGTGCACTGCATTTACATTGGGTTTCTGCTGCAGGGTCTCCTCTGGCAGCGGATTCATCTGGCAGCGCGGGTCAGGGAAAGAGTTACAGCAGTGTCAGAGGCAGTAGGGCAGGGAAGGACAGAGCAGGACGGCAACAACGCGGCAGAAAAGCCACAAGGCCAGCGGCAACTCGTGCGTCCAGCAATGCGTGTCCGACTCCATGGCTCAGCACGCAGTACCACACTCACCTCAATGCCCAACAGGGCGCTGACACAAGCCTCAGAAGCGTCACAGATGGCCGTGAGGTCGTAGCCCCCCTCGAGGGCGAGGACCACCCTGCCCCCAGCCAGTTCCATCAGCTGCTGTGTCATGTAGCCAAAACCTGGTGGGGGGGGGGAGTACATGCAGATGTTTTTACACTCTGAAACTGACCAGTAACTTCAAGCTCTAGCAAGGACAATAAGCTCAGTATGAACATGCACTAACTTCACACATACGTCTCGGGCAGCAATCAGACACACAGCAATCACCTTGCTACCTCCAGAATTCAACTGGAAAGCTTAACACTTATGACAGTGATTATTCAGCATAAGCGCGATCATGCCCCTCCTAGAGTACCATCCTTGTCTGACTCATCCACTGTTTTTATAGATACATTCTTTAGGGAAATGCAGCATATCCCAAATCACAGATGCTGCAAAAGCCGGGGTCAGGTACCTTTCACGCTGTACCTGCTCAGCGTTTAACCTCCTTATGTCTAAATATTACCCATGACAGGCTGAGCTGAAGTAAAATAGTGATGTAAAAATTTATTCATAACTAAAAAAAACGCTTTTAAATATTCAGTTCCAGGAATCAATAGCTACGTACGCATTGCTGTGTCAGTGTACATGGGGTTTTGAGCCTTCCTGTTGCGGTGAGATACGGAACAGAATACCAGCTCAGAGCAGTACAGTTATAATATGCATGGATGGATGATTGATTTTATTAATGCAGTCTGTCTACTATGATGCAGATACAGTCTGAACTATTTATATAACTGTTCTTGTAAATGATGTATTTATGAGTTCCCCTGGGAATACTATCATTTGCACTATTTGGCATAGAGCAGCAAGTCCACTGCTCTACATGGTGAGGGACTTACATCTGGCAGAGACCTTGTAGCCCCCCAGAGGTGGAGGGTGTCCTGTGGCAGCGTCAAACCCGGACGACACCAGAACCACGTCCGGGGAGAACTCTCGAGCGATGGGCATCACTATGGTCCTGAGGACACAATCAAGTAAGGAGGTGAGCTGTCAGTCAAGGGTGACATACTCACCCTGTTTAGGGCCAAATGCGCCACCCATAAGGGGTCCTCTCAGGTCCTGCCACAATGGCCAAACAGGCATCAAACCTGAGACTGTGATCCATGAAGCACCACTTTGCCAACATTGACTAGAACTCCTGATCACCACTCAGTCCCTTGCATCCTGCTCGTTGACACAGCGAGGAGGACAAACGAGGGGTCAGTGGTGGTACGTGGCCACTGTGTGATGGGAGTCTATAGACATGGGTGTGGCCTGGTGAGGTGGGGTAACTGGCGGCACGTGCTGGATTTGTGTTTGGTGGCCCGCGTCCACCACTCTGTTGCCGGTGATTTAGTGATGGTGCTGCTGCACGTTAGCCTCTTCGCCGCCGAGTTCAAAGGCACCCTCCCAGCGTCTGGTTCCCATTTGGGGCGCGGCGTTCTTCTCACGTCATTGACAGCCCCCATCTGGGATCCATTCGGGATAATTATCTTCAACCTACACCCCCAGCCCCCCCACACATGCAGACCCTCTCCCTCATATTCCCCTGCCTGCGAATTCCTGCATACAACCACCCCACTTCTTTCTTAACCAACAGAACATCACGCACCCCGATGAGAGTCCAGACTGTATTAGGAAAATTGTGATAACGCATTAAAGACCCCGTTTAAAGAAGAGTGCAGTGGAACAACAAGGTCTGTCATTATTTACTTATCATCCAGGCCCCCCATCCTAATCCTAACCGGCTATCGGGAGAACAGAGATATCAGCAAAAGCTCGACGTTCACAAACGATGTTTTATTAACACATCCCCTCAGAGCTAAGGCAACAAATGTGACGATGACTGAATCACACTGACCAGGCTGACCTAAACACATTTAAGAATCTATAATATTAAATACACAATATCAAAGAATTCAAGGTGATCGAATTAAACTGTTATCGCAATAAGAAATGGCGATATATTATAACAAACCACACAAATGTCAAAACATTTCAGGTTGAAACTGTACTACCTCATTTAGTCAGTACTTATTTTATTGCATTACTATAATAAAATCCATCTGTATTTAATCACTCTAATAACAATCCTGTTTCCCTCGTGATACAGGGCTTGGCTATTTGGTCTCTATCTTGATTTTGATCACCCTTCCAAATGAACGAACGAGCCCGAGTCGGGGGACCCGTTTTACGACCACGGGAAAACAGCGACTGAAAATCGTGACAGAGTCATACCACCATAGATGGGGGGCGGGGGGGTTCTACTTGCTTTGACCTCGAAATTGGTACAAGGACAGGGGCGGGGGGCGGGGGGATGTGGAGACCTGGAAACCCGGCGTGCAAGCCAAATTAAACCACCAATACCAAAACTAACCGCTGTTAATGAATGTAACCACGGAAGTGGCACTGAGAAGCAGACATAAGGTCTGTGCAAAGGCCTGATCAAAGAAGGAAAAGCTCGCGAAAACACAAAGGGCAGGGAGAACCTCATTAGACCTGGATCCCGTCCGTCTCTCACTTTGCATCTTTCTGCACTGAATACAGTCAGACGTGGGAATTAAGGGAAGCAGAGGAGGCAGGGCAGGGTTTGGAAACTCGCGCCTTCAAACCCTCAAGGCACTCTGGATCAGAGCGTGATCAGGCGTGAAGGTATGAGTCAGATGCTGAGGCCGACTTATCGGCGGATGTGCAGTCAGCGAGCTTTTAGGCTTAAATCAGCTCCGTGATCCACGTGATGCGGGTGGGTCAGCGACGCGACTCACCTGAATGCGGCGAGGTATTCTGCGTCTCCCATTGGGGGATCTAGGCCACCTGTCCATGCCACATTGACGTTGAAACCTTCGCCTGTGCCTGAGCCCACCTGAAACGTACACACACATCCAGAAACACTGTGATCCCAGGGAGCTGCCCCATTGAGCTCTGGCCCTCACAAACTGACATCTCCCACGAGACAGCAAAACAGCTGGGTGATGCCTCACGGAGGCAGACAGAATTCTGGGAAATTCACAGCACAGAAATGGCATCTTCTTCCAAAGGTTTTAATTCCAGCAGAGAACCACATCTTTGGGTTTTGAGCCCATTGACCCAAGGGCTTTTAAGTTGTTACCTGCTTTTTAATGCTAAGATTAACGTCACTGGAGAAAATCACCCATAGAGTTACATTCCAACATCCTCCAAGAAGCAGGAGAAGGTAGAAGGATCCTTAAGTACGGTGTGCTGCGTTGCCTCATTTGCACAATCACCAACGTCAGTGGAATAGCGATGGCTGGTGCGGCTTAAATCTGAGACTTGGGCAGTCATTTTGCCTCTCTGTTTTTGTGTGTGAGTTGGGGGCAGGGGGGAAAGACACGCAGCCAACCAGGCAGAGGATCAAATCCCAGGTGGTTGGTAATAAATGGGAAGAGAATGAATAACTTTTATCAGCTTGACCTGAAAAGTGACATTAAAAAGGTCAATGGGTTTCATAAGATACTACTGGGAGGAATTAACCTTCACAGTACTGACAGCAATAATTCTATGTGTGTGTGTATGTGTGTGTCTAGTTGCATTTGTCAGGTTAACTGGTTAAACTGGCTTCAGTCTTTCACACATTAACTTTAAATCAGCAGCATCCAGCAGTACATTCACTGTTCTCAGCACAGATGTGAGCTCAGATGACCTCACCTCTAGGCTTCTGTACAGGTTTGAGGTACAAATTGAAGTTAATCACATAAAAGGAATGGTTTATCCAAAATTTTACAGGGTAAATAAGTAAAAAAAAACATTATTCTTATTATGAACAGAAATGAGGTTCCCAGCCAAATTTATTAAAGCCAAATGTAGGGATTTGTTATAAGGCAAAATACTGGGACAAGTCAAGTCATAAGAGTAAGTTAGACGGCATAGCCCTGATATTGAAGGACTTGGCTCAGAAACCCTAAGAAACTGCACATTGCATTGGCATGTTTGAGCAAAACAATGCAGTCATCTCCAGAGACAACGTTAGGCTTCTGAGCTGTGGACATAGAGGAATAACTGTCTGAATTATGGAGGGAAAAACAAAGCCAGACACAAAAAAATGCAAAGAAAAGAAAAACAGGAACAATTGCATAAAAATTTGGAACAAAAAATTATATATTTTGGACTCGTTATAAGAAATGAGAAAATTCAAAACAGCCACTGTTAAAGAGAAAATGGATCAAAGGAGACCAAAGAAAAGGATTTCATGCCTTGCTTGGGTTGTCTACATCCAGTTTAATGATGCAAAAAGGCCTGTGAATTACACAGTGCAGGAAAATACATCTGTTGGTTGAGGAACATCATCTGTAGGAGGATGGGCCTTGAACCCGCAGGTCCCATGCATGCTCCTAACAACACGAAAAAGCCTTTGAAAGAGAGGAAGGATCTGGATCTATGAAACCCACCTCAGTTGGACCCCCGCTGCCTGGGAAGAAGTTGCCGTCATCATAACGATGCAAGGAGATGAAGAGCACACTGGGGTCACTGTAGAACGCCTCCTGGGTACCGTTTCCATGGTGAACATCCTATGAGACAAGGACACACAAATTAGGGATATCTACAGTTTCCCCAAATGACAGACATTTCCCAGAGAAATCATTAGGATCTCCCTCTGCAAATTTCTACTCCAAAGACATGTTGCTGATGAAACATACAAGCTATTAAAGTAGGATGTTTGTCACATGAGAGCAAGTGCATCTCAGATGACATAGGTCAGGCAGGTTAAAGCAACATCTGGCCATGCACTCTCACCCAGTCTACGATGAGGATCTTGCTGGCGTTCAGCTTGTGCTGCAGTTGCTTGGCAGCGATTGCCACGGAGTTGAAGAAGCAGAAGCCCCTGTGGAGAAAACAGCCGTGGCATTGGGGGGGGCAGAGGTAAAAGGTTAGCTGCCAACAGGGCTACGGACTCTGCAAACACCAGGGTCAGATCAGTAGTGATAACTCAACTAACTGAACTAACACACTGATGGTTCTGCACACACACCAAATCTCTGGGGTGATAGCAAACCCACAAGCACATGGATTACTTTGGTTCACCAACACAGGCGACACACAACACACACAACAATCTAGAACAGGGGTGGGAAATCTTATCCACAAAGGGCCAGTGTGTATGCAGGTTTTTGAGATAACCTTTAGGTCAGCTGTTCAAAGCTAGGTGTGAGGACTCACCTGCCAATCAATCCTCTAATTAGTAATGTAATTAGGCAGTTACAGCGAAAACCCACATACCCAAAGGCACTTACTGGATGACATTTGCCACCCCTGATCTAGAACACACACACAGACACAATCCATGTATTCACATCATGAATGGAGTCCCCCCCCATTCAATTCTAATAAGCCTAATTCCAATTATGTCAATCCCTACTCAGCTTTACCCTTTACTATAGGTAACCGAAGGAAATACAAGACTTTTCACATTTTTATTTTTTTTTATATATTTTTTTGATCTGTGATTCAATCACAGATTTTTTACAAAATTCAGGTTATCCTTGTGGGGACCGAAAAGTTGCCCCCCACAAGGTAAGAAAAAGAAGGTTTTTATCATATTATTGGGACATCTGGTCCCCACTATACAATAATTACAAATACACACACACACAGGCAAAACACACAAACAGCGGCGTTCTTCTTAGATATGTGTGCATAACGCAAAGTGAAACAGCTATCAGAGTCGCTGCCAACACATGGCTGTGTTTTAAGGCACTGACAGCGGCTTCAAGGCCATCGTTTTAATCCGCAGTGAACCCATTGTTCAACTCCACCGTCTGCTTGGAACGTCGTCCCTGCAGCTTCGAGACCCGTCAACGAGCGCCGAAAGACTACGGGGGGAGCTGGGGGGCACTTACATGGGGGCGGAGTGGGTAGCGTGATGTCCGGGGGGTCTCACCACTGCAAAGCCGTTCTGGACGAGAGACAAGCCACACTATTACCATTTTTTATCTGCAACAGGCACTGGTACCCTAATCCTGCTAATCCTACAACATCTGCTGGAAAGAGTTGTGGATTGCCAACATTGTCTTCATTTGGAAAGACAATCCCCGCTCTTCTTCAAGACGTCTTTGCACGAACAAAGAGAAAATAATAATCCATAATGGGACAAAAATCCATAAATCTGCCTCCACTGATCCGCTGCCAGACGACTTGGAACTTTCACTCTAGAAACTACAAAGAAGAAGTTTGAAGGCAGACTTCATTTGGCTTGAAAGACCCAAGCTTCATTTTAGTGCTGACAGTAGGTGTTCTAATAGTATTACTGGGATTATTACTAGGAGCAGTAACAACAAATCAATTCACAGAAATTCATGGAAACAAGAGACTTATAGGACCACTTAGAAAATAACGTTAGTGTTGTTTTAACAACAGAAATAACAGAAATCGTATCAGCGATTCAGGCTGTAGCTTTGATTGTCTCCTGTGGCTCTGTTTGTGCAGTCTGCACATTCACTCTCTGCTCACATGCAATTCCAGCCACAATCCAAAAACATGTGGTGAGGTGAACAGGTGTCTCTAAAGTGTGTGACTGTGTCTTCCTTTCCAAAGTGTCCGCTGCCACATGCCCTGTGTTTCCTGGTATAGGCCCCAGGCTGGTCTGGGTGAGTGGTTGTGGAATTCTAATAGATGCATGGAAAATAAGAGCAGGAAGTATATTTATCTCCTGACTTTGTAGTAGTTCCTGATTCCCAGCTTTACAAATGGATAAACAGCAATTTTGCATCAGTGTCGTTCAGGAAGTAGTGTGTAGGATTTTCCAGCCCCACCTTTAACTCGCCCTTGGCCACCTTGAAGGCCAACTCCGTGATGCCCCCTACAGCCACGCGCGACGCTGTCGATGTGTACGTCTCGTTCCAGATTGTGTCGTTGTCCACCTGCCAAATCAGGACACAGACCTGAAGTTCAGAGACCTTATTCGGGGGGGCATCCAGCCTCCCTATGAGTGGCAGGATGAACATTTCTGAAGTTAGAAGATGACACACCGGCTGTTTCTGAAATCAGGCTGCATCCTTCTATACAGGTAGTTGCATTCAAAGACTGAATGTGTCACAGTGGTGGGACAAGGCTGTCCCATTTCGAAGGCTCCTTCTTGTGCCGAGTCGCAAGGGATCCTTCACAGCCCAACATATCCCAAGATTTATTGCACAGAGGTACAGTGGGTATGTCCTAGACGATAGGAGCGGCACTTCATGACTCAAGGGTAAGGGCGGGAACAGCTGGTGACTGCCAGTCCTTCCAATTTGATGATGCTTGTTGGTTCGAGATTCAAAGAACGTAGCCTACAAAGCTACACCTGTAGGATGTAGCCCCTGAATTCAGACACAGCCTAGAAATGGAGAATATACTCAAAATCCCTGAAATACACACCCCGCCGCATATATTCACGTAAATAGCAAGATAACTAATTTAGGGAGAAAAAGAGGGAAAGCTCCATTAGAGAAAATATTTTCTGGATCGTCGGCATGGTTTAAAAACAGAGCTGATCAAAAACAAAAAAAAAAACTGTTCCAAACCACTAATGCTCTCAGGAGACCCTGGTCACCAGAAGATATCAGCGCCAAGCTGATGCTGCCTCCAGCAGCCTGCTGCCTCTCCCGGCTGGCCCATTTGTCATGTGCGAGATCGAACGTTATGTCAGACCGCATGAATCTAACGAGGGGGGTGGTGAGTGGGGGTGCCATTAGTCTTCAGGGGGGAAAACTGAAAAGGAACGGCATGAATTCCTGACTGCATCCCGGAAGCATCCGGACCCGTGAGAAGTACTCGCAAGATTCTCTGGCGCTTAGCGATTAATGGAGCCGTAGCAGCAGTCAGGCCCGAGTCGCTCACTTGCTTTCCAGATTCATTATCTGACTGTAACAGGAAACATGCAGGCTGAAGGAACGATAAGAACCGCGTCTGCAAATGAGCCCCTTGATTTTGATTGGCAAAGCAGCTCTCGCTCTGATCTGATTGGTCCGGCTGTCCGAGGGTGTGTGAAGCTGCTGCCTGGGGTGTCATATCAATATGTGTGCATGTGAGAGGGTCCCACTGCTTCGGCCATTACTCACCCCAACGCCCCCACATGGCAGCATGACAAACATCCTCTCAGACAGGATTCCTGTAGGGCAGAGAGACAAATGGGCACTTTAAACCAGTCACTCGTTAAATAGCCTATGAAGTGTTTGGCTTGATTGTAGGACATTCCAGACTAGACTGATGGTGATCCAGAGAGATCCAGAGAGTAATGTATGCATTAAAGCAGTGCTGCATTAGTATTTAATGCGCATATACTGTATCAGCATTTGTGTGTCTGCCTGTGTGTAAGTCTGTGTGTGCGTCTCTGTGCATTGCTACAGCATGTGTTTGCTTGCCTCCGTGTGTGTGTCTACCTGTCTGTGTGTGTGTTTAGGAAGCAGGGGGGAGGTGACAGGGCAGTGTGTGCACAGACTGTGGGCTCTGCGGTGTGTGTGTATGTGTGTGAGCGTGTTTGTGTGTCTGTCTATGTGTCTGCCTGTCTGTGTGTATTTGTGTTTCTGTCTGTATGTTTGCCTGTTTGTGTGTGTGTGTATACCTGTGTGAGTGTATTTATGTGTCTGTCTGTTTGTGTGTGTGTATATACCTGTGTGAGTGTATTTGTGTGTCTGTTTGTCTGCCTGTGTGTGTGTGTGTGTGTATGCCTGTGTGAGCATGTTTGTGTGTCTGCCTGCTCTGTGTCTGTCTGATTGTGTTTCTCCCTCTGTGTGTGTGTGTGTGTGTATATGCCTCCATGTGTGTGTCTTGCTGTGTGTGTGTTTGTCTGCCTCACTGTGAGTGTCTACCTCCGTGTGTGTGTGTGCGTATATGCCTTCGTGTGTGTCTTGTTCTGTGTGTGTGTTTGTCTGCCTCAGTGTGAGTGTCTACCTCTGCGCGGGCGAGTGTGTGTGTGTGTGTGTGTGTGGACATATTTATATTACATTGATGGGAATAAAAAGCAGTTATTTTCTACCTTGTGGGGACATTGTTTTGGTCCCCATAAGGATAACCTAAATTTTATAAAAATCTGTTCCTGCAATCAGAAAACTAAAAATGCCAAAAGTCTCATGTTTTATTGTGTTACTTATGGTTAAGGTTAGGGGTGGGTAGGGGTTAAGGGTGTCATAGTTCGCATCAGGGTTAGGCCCAGAGGAATGAATGGAGTGTCCCCATAAAGATTGGTATACATGGTGTGTGTGTGTGTGCGCGCGCGCCGCGTGTGTGTGTGTGTGTGTGTGTGTGTGTGTGTGTGTGCGCACCATCCGGAGCTTACCACTCAGCTTGCGGGGATCCAGCTTCAGGCGGTTCAGCGGGTTGGTGCCATACAGCAGCACGTGCTTCTCGGAGTGCACTAACTGCAGCTCCTCCAGGCTGGCTTTCTTCCCCTGGATGGTCTGGGGGGACAGCGGGGGTCAGAGGAGTCACCCATGGGGAGAGGGCGAGTAGGAGATCACCCTATGGAGAAGGCAGCCGGGAGAGGGGGTCACGCACCTCACACTGACTCCGCAGGCCTCGCTCCTGGAGCCGCGATAGGATGCTCTGGATCCTCCCAGCATGCTCTGGGTGGCTGCTGTTATCTCCACAGTTACACTGGTGCTTCAGCATTTGGGAGTCATACATGAGACCTGCGCGCACACACACAGACACACACACGCACGTGCGCACGCACGCACACACACACACACACACACACATACATACACACAAACAGACATCATGTCACTGCTAGAGATATTTTGGTTTATCGGTTAATCAAAACATAATCCTAGCACTGAGGAAGTGTCTTGCTGGTCCCACATTTCCTCGTGTACAGCTATCAATTCAAATTCTTTTCCTGCAAGGTGACTCCTGCCCCGTACCTGTGGTGAAGCGAGGCTTGCCAGGGCTCTCTGGAGGGGGCAGAGATAGGGTTTTATCTGGCAGGGAGAGTGAGGTTGAGGCGGGTGAAGACTGGGTGCGGGACAAGGTGCGGTGGGTGCCTCTGAGCACCATCGAAATGGGCCCAGCGTCCAAGTGGACTGCCTGCCTCTGCGAATGCTGTCTTAGCTGCTCCCATAGCAATGACTTCAATAGAAAAAGAAGAGAGATGGGCAAGGGGTGACAGAGAGAGGACCGATCAGGGTGGAATGCATGGAATTCTGAACAGAAAGAGTCTATAAATGTAACCAGTCTATAAATGTAATGCTATGGCACCCTCTTCTGGTAGGCCCAAAATCACACCACAGAGATAAGCAGGCAACACACTTACGACTTCTAGTGAGGTTTAATATTTCTTCCTGTCATAAATAACAGATAATTAAAGATGGTTTGTGTATTATACAAAGATCACTCTGTTCTCCTGAACCCAGTATGAAAATGATCTGAAATCAGAAGTGGTGTGGTGATTCTCCCGTTATAAATAGGATCCAATGTACAACCATACCACAGGCATGCGCTGTTATTTTTTTAAAGGAGTAATTAAAAAGTCAAAATGAAACACTGCCCCCTTGTGCCCAATATCCCGATAACATCTCCTGCAGCAGAAGGACCCATGTACCTGGCTGAGCAGGGGATTCTGCTGTAGGCCGACGTGCCTGTCGCCTCCAGATGCCTGCTCCGTCTCACGCAGCAGGTCCATCGGCAAGCGACCCTGGGGGCCGTCCCTGTGCACCTGCCCCACCTCCTCCGAGTCCATGTCCTCCGACGGGATCTGACTCAGCCGTGGCTCCTCACTCGGCTTCCACATCAGCTGAGCACCGGGCAGACAAAGATAAATTAGAACTCAACTAACTAACACGGAGCAACAGGAAAAAGGCAATAAAATCTAGGTACATTTACATATTACTACATTCTAGTGGGGGGGGTTTATGGTGACGAGGGGGGAGGTGACAGGGCAGTGTCACCTTGCTCAGGTGTGCCTGTAGCAGCTGTGTGTGCACAGACTGTGGGCTCTGAGGCAGTGGCTCCGACCGGGTCCGGCTCAGAGGCTTGTGCTGGCCCGGGGGCACCAGGAACTCGGGCTGGGAGCTGAATGGCAGGGGCACGTGACCTAGACAGGGCACAGGGCCGTGTGCTGGAAGACGGGGAGGGGAAGGGTCACGTCAGCAGGGGGCGTGGCCTTTCAGCAGGCACCTCGACGCCCCTTTTCCTTGGTGCCTATACGATTACACTTGGCATGAAATTGGTAATTAAGAAGCTGAAGATGTTTCCACCAGACAGGAGAGACAGACGCAAAGCAGGTGCTGAAGCTGCTACAGCAGTTATTATAATGTTCTCTAAATCTCAGTAGCACAAATACAGTCACATTTTCTAATTTTAGGGCTATCAGTTACAGATTAGCTCTTTCACCTGGGATTGCAGTAAGTATGCTAATTGTGAATATCCATCACCCTGGGAAATGAGGTGCACTTGACCATTCCAGCAGTAGGTGGCAGCACTGTCTATATCGTAGGTCTTGAGGTACACTTCCAATCCATCAAGCCCTCCGTTCAAGTAACAGACATCTCTCTCCTTCTAGGGCCATTGCATTGTATCTCAAAATCACCCGGCAGATAAACTTTGGATAGCAGAAGGCGGGCATACGTAAGCACATGAAAAATGCATAGCGCTGTTGCTATGTAAACACCGTGACTGAACGGGGAAGACGTTTAACAGAAACTCAGAATGAGGGGGTGGGAACAAACAATGGCACCATCTCCTGCCCACAGATCACACAAGCGTCTGTAGGGAGATTGAAGGGGCCAGTAAACTCCCCCATCCACCATACCTGTGAGCATCTGAGTGTGGAGCAAGCCGGACTGCTCCAGGATGACCATCGGCTGGAGGCGCGAGGATGTCCGGATGGGGACTTCCTCCAGACCGAGTGGGAGGTACACCCGCGGGGACCCAGCCAACATGGTGGTGCGGTCACTCTACGGCAGAAGGGCAGGGAAGGTGCATTCGTAACATGTAAAATAATATATGCAGTTTGATCATTTGCCTATGTTCCGCCCCGAAAGGTCACATGGAAAAATATGCAAACATGGCGCATTGATATTAAGGTTGTAAATGCTACAAGGCATTCAGTCTGCCAGTATGAGGCTAAATGTCACAGAATAATGCTGGACTTGCCCGAATGTAAATACAGAAATGTCGACATCACCCCACCTACGTGTCTACATACACGCATAGCATCACTGTCTGATGAAAAACACAAATCTCCAAAAATACATTATACCCAAAGTGTGACAAAACATTTCCTAGGGAACTACGTTACAAACTATACCTAAAACAACGTAATGAAACACCCTTAGCACCACAAATTTAAGAGATGTTAAATGTTTTAAAAGGCTTTAAGTAGCATGCCAGAAAAGC
Organism: Petrocephalus sullivani; assembly: GCA_026780845.1. NCBI lineage: Eukaryota > Metazoa > Chordata > Actinopteri > Osteoglossiformes > Mormyridae > Petrocephalus > Petrocephalus sullivani. The sequence continues at coordinate 1,369,269 of JAODKM010000103.1, read as the reverse complement.
AAGTATATCAGTGTCAACAAGATACAAACTAATTTTGTTTGATATTCATACTTAACAATGATGTTAGGTAGCTATCAACATTAAGCTATTAGAATTCACGATACAAAGTAACACATACTAAAAACCATCATGAATACAAATGTTAAATAGTACAAACATAAATACTAGTTAAACAGATGACTTAATGCAGCATCATTTCATTGCTCAAAGAGTGGCCATACATGGTTTTCATTGGACAGTGATGCTACAGAGTGCAATTCAGTCAGTTACCTTCGAGTTAGCCGGCCGCCCCAGGGAAATAGTGGGCATGGTACACGGGTTGCGGACTCTGAAATGGGATGACTCGTCCTGGAGAGACAGCCCGAGTCAGAAAAGACAAATATAAAAGTCTGTTTGAATATCTGATACCACCTCATGACATGGGAGTCGAATCCCGTGGCTCTCAGAGTAATTATATCGCTGTTGGACCTTTAACCACTGAAAGTGCAGCAGGAGAATCACAGGTAACCGTGTGGCCCTGACCCCATGCTTTGCCCTCACCTTTATATGCATGGCCTCATAGGAGATTAAGAGGGGACATGCAAAGGCTAAAAAATACGCATGTACCTAAACAAAACAGTGAAACAAAGTGTCATCATTCAAATGTGTGTCTGAGTCTGTTTGTGTGCGTATGGGACAGACAGACAGGCAGACAGACTTCATTTCTGCCTGGTCATGTTTCCATGCCACTGTGGAAGACAAAATATACATGCATGAGAAAGTCGGTTCTAATGAATTTAGAAAAGATGGGGGGGGCAGATAAAAAAAGATTTAATAAAAAACAGTATTAATAATAAAAGGTATCGAGTGTCATGGCTGCAGCCTACAGCTGTCAGCTTGTCTTGCTCAGTTGTCGCTGTTTAAGTCATTTTATTACAGCGGTGCAAACAAATGGGGATTAGCGTAAGGTGTTCTTTCTGAGTTCTCGGAAAGAAAGCGGGCACCCTAAACAAGCCCTCTGGGGGGGCGGGGTTTGGGGGAAGCGAGGACACGGCTCTCGGCCTTGTCCCCAGGCTAGGCCCTCCCCCTCTGCCACGTCAGCCTGATGTCCCTCTCTACTCATGCATGTATTTCTAGGGCTCTGGAAGAACGTGCTTGACGCAACTATAATGACAGAGACTGATCCAGCAGCCATGCAAGACCACCAGGATCACCAGGCCCTGCTGGCACTGCTTTGCCGTATATAGTGCCTGGCAGTCCAGAGTGAAACCTCACTAGCAGGTGGTCTGATGTCATACTCACATTACAAAACCCAGCCATCGCAACAGGTCTCACTTCATCACAGTGTAAAATGAAGCTGTCTGCCTTGGACAAAATAGCCACTGCTACAGGTCGCCATTTCTTATTAAATAATTCAGCTGGAATTGTTAGGTTTTCAGCAGTTTTCAGGCCTTACAGCACCTGACTCATCCCGGCTCCCTCAGCCCTAGTCAAAACTTCACGGGGTGTTGGTTTCCCGTGTCAGGAAGATCTCGCTCCTGGAAACTAAACCCGAGGCCGTTGACCAAATTACAGCTAAAGCCCATCCACACCCCCAGGCACTCCGGGGCAGGTGGCTCACCTCATGAGCGAGCGTGACAGTAGGGGGCAGCACGCCGCTGTCGGGAGCCAGGCTGTCACTGGGAGAGCTGGAGCCAGAAACAGGCGTGCTGCTGCTGCTTGCGGAAGAGTCTAGAAGAATGAGGTGTCCGATTACCACATGTCAAAATAAAAGCCTGCGATACGCTGCAATTCTATTTCGCCTCGCATGCAACCTCTTGTACTTCAGACATAGGTCATCTTATGTTTAAAGATAAAATAAAAGTGTTATTTGCTCCCCCTCCCTACGCACATATGCAGTCAGATGGGCAAGTATGTAATGCATCCAAATTCCTGCCATGGAGTTCACAGCTCTGTTCTGTTACCACCAACAGATACGGGATATGATCAAACAGCAGTTAAATGCTGCATCTTAATGTGAGGACGTAGATGCAGTTTGTAAAGGGGCAGATGGACAATAGACCTTGGTGGGTGGGTGGGGGGGGGGGGGTTACGGTGGCCCAGCAGAACCAGAAAGGACGGCGCAGAGCGCTGGGGCATTAGAGGGGGGTGTTTACAAAAGGCGAAAGCCAAGAGTGGCAGAACACAGCCTGTACCGAGAGGCTCAGAAGTGGCATGCTTGGCAGGGCCCGGGGCGCTCTCCTTCCGGGCCAGCGGGCTCATCCTGGCCAGGTGCTTCTTCGGTCTGAACTTCAGACTGGGCTCGGAAGCTGCAAGCAGAGCAAAAGAACGACCAGCTTCAGAAACCTTATTCGTTTCGTACTCCTAAAACACACAAGCACAGGAGTAAGAGTGCATGTGTGTGTGTGTGTCTATCTGTGTGGCTAGAACCTCCATACAGGCCGCACACAGGTCGAGCCACAAGTCGACTGGGAAATGACCAAACCACAAAGGTCGGGCCCAGTGCTTAAACATTTTACCAAGTATAAATCCTAAAATAAAGGCTGAAACGCAAGAAACGTGAGCTTGTACCAATAACGTCAAGGTAAACACAAAAGGCAGAAATAAATACCTGGGCGGGGCGGATATTTTTGACTTTTTAATACAGACCGTATATAATCCTTTCACTCATATTTAAAGACGTGATAAGCAGCCAAATACTTTTTTTAATTTGGACACATCTCTCAAATAAAAAGAAAACACTTCTACTAAGAGTCAATCTTTCCAAAGTGATGTAACCGCGGCGAATGATGCATTTAATAGAACCCCATTGTTACAGTATTTAAACACGATCAGGGAGGAATGGCTCTCAGGGAAGGGCGTGCACGCCGCGCCGCAAAACCACCGCAGCTGTACAGGTGAACAATGACATTCTGCTGTATTACCGTGTCTCCTTAATCTCGGGCTGAGACTCGTGACCTACATTCAGAGCGGCAAGCCTTACGTAAGTGCCCTCCTTGGCTTCTGTTTCCGTGTGATTTTTTTTTTTTGTGGCACCAGCCTGAAACAGCAAGCCCCAGGGTGGGGCGGCCAACCTGCGCTGTGCTCAGTCCAAGCTGGGCCATAACGAAGAGTGCACAGCATGCACGGAAGGTGGCTGAGACGGTGACAGCAGTCTGATACAGCACAGGGTCAATGCAGGCGAACATTGGACAGGGTCAGTGTAGGCCGACTGAGGGCCAACGCAGGCTAACACAGAATCTGTGCTGTATGTTCAGTAGAAGACAGCAGTATCAAAATACAAGGCCTGCTTGTTTGCTCTCATTTTGGGACAGCAGAAGGGACCATCAATACAGTCAATCACAAAAAGAACAGTTACAGTAAAAGACTCACAAGGGGTTTAACCGCTTTTGCTTTGAAAGAGAAGGTTGTGGCTGAAGGATCATGCTCCTTTTACCACTTTCATTTGGATCAATGCCCCCCATAATATGCCAGTGTGGAGTGCCCCCTCCCAGGGTGCGGGACTATGGGGCACGCCTCACCTGTTCTTCTCAACAGCGGGTGTTTCGGGGCCTCGCTGGGGGGCTGTGCAGGCGGGCTCACCAGGAAGGACTCCGGGGGAGCGTCAGGCGTGGGGGGCAGTTCCCTGCATGAGCACAGGTGTCCCACGGTTCAAGCGAGGCCAAAGGCTCCAGACGGGACCTGGCGAGATAGCGGGGCGGCTCTGGTGCCAGCTATCCGGCCGCTTACCGACATCTCCCCGGGGAGGTGCTCGCGGGGTTGGAGTTAATCCGCTCAGCAGCCTGTTGCCGTTTTTTCAGAATCACTTCTTGGAGTTTCTTCTTCACCGCGGAACTGGCTATGCCACCTGTGAGTCAAAGGTGAGTTTCCAAGTCATTCTGGGAAGGCTTCACCTACACCTGGGACGTTTCCCGCGTTACCGCCGTGACTCAGCCTGGAGCGACTCGTAGGCATAACAGAGATCAGTGATACTCCGGCGATCCCAGTGGGGAAGCTGCTTCTTCGCCTATCCTGTCTTGCTCACCATGGGACATGGACACATATACAAGTGAGAGCAAGCTTGGGGCACACAACGTGCAGAGCCCCTGCAGCAACCGTGGGCTAAGGGCCATGCTTGGGGATTCAAAATAGCAACCTTGCGATTACAGGCACGGCGTCCGAAACCGCCGCCAGACACAAATAAGGAAGTTTATCAATCCGCCGGTGACCAAGGCTGTTCCCTATGACTTTGCCAGCTCATTGATCAGAACTTAAACAGCTGAGAGAGCAGAAAAAGCCACAATATGAGAGGGCGAGGACCATCTACATCCGGATGCCGGGAGCCTGGGCACGAGGGCAATGGGTGGCTTTGCAAATGTCCCCAGTGAGGACACTGGGGTGGCATGCCGAGGTCACCTAGTAAGATCAGGGTAAAAACATCCTGTAACGTGAAGAGGCGTGTCGCGATGTGACTGCATTCAACTCGCTTTGCCAGATAAGGATATCGCATAGCTCTAGAAGCATCTCACGGTCCAGCAGAGAAGGAAAAACAGCAATACTTGATGGAGCAGACACAAACGAGTCTCCAGCTCCATACTTAGAGGGGTCGGATCACCAGATGGAGAGCAGAGACAACAAGGACGAGCAGGAAAATCATTGTCATCAGTGTCATTCTTACTGTTCTCTGGCTGGTATTTGGTGGTTTTACCTTCGGTATCTCCTATGCATCTCCGACACTGGCGGCCGTCCCATGGGAAATTCCCAAACAGGTCCAGTCGATTCCTTCTCATATTGAAACCTTATGACTGACCTTCCCTGCTCATGGGACTTAAAGTCTCTGCATCAGCTCAGTTATTTTAAAATTTGACCTCAGATCTCTACATGCTCTGACACAGCACATCTTATGCCCCCAGTTAACGGTGCTTTGTATTCCTTAATCAATAGTTCTCTGCCATATTTTTCAGTAATCTTACGTTGGAAACTTAAGACTGCTTAACAGGTTTTGACACAGGACCAGGAAAGTTAGATGTAACACTGTTTATGTTCTGGCTGACAGGTTTATAGTTTTGCAGTAAAATCACACATTTCTAAACTGGAAACATAGTGCACGGCTGGGGTGCCGTTTCACCCTAATTTTACGCATGGACGCCCTAATACTGCTCAGATGCTCAGAGATCAGAAAGACCCGAGGTCAGAAATCCACTCTCCAGAGGCACCTCCTCTACTTTTAAGTGCATTTCTACGTGGCACTTAAAAGGCAAGGGGGCCCAATTTACGAAGAATGAGAGTGCACTGCCCTATGAGGCGAACAGGGGGCGCTGCAGTCACTCACTCTGCTGACTCTTGACCTTGTACCGCAGCTGCTGCTTTGCTTTCTCCTTCTCTTCCTCCTCACATGGGTCCCTGTTGAACTGAAAAAAGAAAACCAACACAATGAGCAGGAACGGGGCCGGGTGGGGGCACAAGGAGCCAGAAGGAGGTGGAACAGAGGTGGGGGCGGAGTCTCGAACCCGGACATGCCGCTGCAGCTGCTGCTTGGAGAGCCATCCACAGGGCTGAAGCGGGAAGTGGTCTAAGTAGACGGGCTGCTGGTTGACGGAAGTAGAAATGGAGCCGGGACGGGCTGACCGCTGGCTCACTCGCAGGTCCATGGAGGCAGGAAGCAGGGCAGGGGGCGCTCTAGAGCACCGGGGCGGCACTCACCTCTACTGGGGAGAGACAAAGAAAGTGTGTGGGGGGGGGGAATGAGCAGTTTGGCCCTCAGAGGTGGTCTCAGTGGTCTGTCTCTTCTCTGTGCATGAAATTTTTAAACAAGCAGGGAAGTCTGAGAGGAAGCAGAGGCTGTCGTGTCTGGCTGTGCGCACCCGAGAACACAGGTCGAGTATTTACACCCAGTGAACACAGAGAGAAGGCAGGCCGAGTATTTACACCCAGTTAACACAGAGAGAACACAGGCCGAGTATTTACACCCAGTGAACACAGAGAGAACCCAGGCCGAGTATTTACACCCAGTGAACACAGAGAGAATGCAGGCCGAGTATTTACACCCAGTTAACACAGAGAGAACACAGGCTGAGTGTTTACACCCAATGAACACAGACAGAACACAGGACGAATATTCCAGTGAACACAGAGAGAACGCAGGCCGAGTATTTACACCCAGTGAACACAGAGAGAACGCTGGCCGAGTATTTAGACCCAGTGAACACAGACAGAACACAGGCCGAGTATTTACACCCAGTGAACGCAGACAGAACACAGGCTGAGTGTTTACACCCAATGAACACAGACAGAACACAGGACGAATATTCCAGTGAACACAGAGAGAACGCAGGCCGAGTATTTACACCCAGTGAACACAGAGAGAACGCTGGCCGAGTATTTAGACCCAGTGAACACAGAGAGAGCACAGGCTGAGTATTTACACCCAGTGAACACAGAGAGAATACAGGGCGAGTATTTATACCCAGTCAACACAGAGAGAACACAGACAGTATTTACACACAGTGAACGCAAACAGATCACAGGATGAGTATTCCAGTGAACACAGACAGAACACAGGACGAGTATTTACACCCAGTGAACACAGAGAGAACACAGACAGTATTTACACCCAGTGAACGCAAACAGATCACAGGATGAGTATTCCAGTGAACACAGACAGAACACAGGACGAGTATTTACACCCAGTGAACACAGACAGAACACAGGACACAGATAGAACACAGGACAAGTATTTACACCCAGTGAACACAGACAGAACACAGGATGAGTGTTTACACCCAGTGAACACAGACAGAACACAGGACGAGTATTTACACCCAGTGAACACAGACAGAACACAGGACAAGTATTTACACCCAGTGAACACAGAGAGAACACAGGACGAGTATTTACACCCAGTTAACACAGACAGAACACAGGATGAGTGTTTACATCCAGTGAACACAGACAGAACACAGGACGAGTATTTACACCCAGTGAACACAGACAGAACACATCTTTTGTGGCTCCCCACCCCAGCCTTCTGCTTGAAACTCCAAAAGGTACATGTATTTTTGGTGAAGTGGTATAAGTGAGATTGCAGAGGGGGGATCAGCTCGACAGGGTTCGACAGCTCCCGTCCGCAAATTAAAATAAACCTGAAGCCAACACAGGCCACAGCACTCTGCCCTCAAACACCCTTCATAAAAAATCCCATAATTGTTATTATTATTGGTGTAGGCCCTTGATATGCCATCAGGGTGGCTCATGCGAGATTACTGGCATCCCTTCCTCAGATAGGCTGGCGGTGTAAACATCTCAGCATCTCCATAAACAAAATGTGACCTTACGTGACCTTTACAGTGCTTCATCTCAGCCCCCAGCTCCCCCACCCCCAGCCATGTCAGCCACTCATCCAATCACAGCATAAAATGCCTTCTCTAGGCCTAATGGCCACATCACAGACTAACAACTAAAACGTTACTAAAAGACTGACAATGCTTCAGGACTTTGAATAATCACAGTGTCAGACAGAGCATGCGGGCTTGTGGAAAAGCATTATCATGAGAACATCCGGTGAGAATCACTGTTTTGGAGTCTCTCTGCAGAGGACACATGCAGCCAAATTTTTCTGTTTGCATTATATCCCCCTCCACCCACAAAATTTCATTCATACCCAGTTCATAAACTGAAACTGGAAAATTACACACTGAAGAAAATAGTCATGGGTGGGGGGCAGGAGCGTCACTAAGATTTATGGGCTTTATGGGATTTTAATGAAAATGAATGAGAACATGGGAAGTAGGCTAAAGCCCCCCTAGAACAGCCATAGCGATGCCCACGGTGGGGCGAATGAAGTAAAAAGGGAATGATAGCAAGAAAAGGCATCCAGAGCACTCGACCATAGCAGGGGCTTTGAAGTTTAAGCCAGCAACTAAATGTAATGGCATATATATGTCAGATGGTGGCGTAGTAGTTAAAGAAAAAATGTGGAAAAAATATCTACGAAAACAAATTGCAAATGTTAAAAGTTCAGCCCCAAAACATACATTAAGAACAAGACTAAAACAGAATACTGTGCATGTAAGGGATATGCTGCTCATACAAAATTCTAATCAAATTAAATCAGTAATTACAACAGTCTCCCTCATAGCATACCATAAATACTACACGTATTTTATTTCCCTGTAATTTGAATGAAAAATCAATGGTGCACCTTTGCAAGTAAACGATAACTCAAAAATATTACTCGATACGGCTTTAAACCAGCATGCACATTAACTGAACAAATAAGTAAATGACAAAACAATGTCAATGTAATACAAGACAGAAAAAATAACACTGCTCTGTAATTGGATTTATGGTGAATGATGAGTTATGCTGTGCTTAGATAGTTCTATGTTCATTTACCATAAGCATTTACTCTATCAGAGGCTTGGTTTGCTCGTAAATGCAATGTAGCATATATTAGGTAGCCGATATCACAGAGTAATTCTGGAGTATATATGAAGAATGAACTCCATATGGTGACATAAAGGGAAGGAGTGTCGAAACACTGTCAGTGTCCAGAGACACTCCAGGGCTTTAGCCCTGGCTCTTATAGAAACCAGCTCTGTCTAGAACGCACATCTGTAATTCAAAGGCCTGGAACACAAAAACACCTCATTTTTATGAAGAATGACTCACAGGTATGTTTGAGAACTTGTGCAAAGCAGAACACGATTGGTTAGTTTAGAATGGTGACTAATTACCAGATCAACAGGTGTGTATGCGTATTTCTGAGCCCGGATCATGTATAATATATAGCTCAGGTATATAATTCTGGCATGTTTGGTGCTAAAAACATTTTATTGGTTGAAAAGCGTCTTGGTGTTTTGCTCAGCGTCTTGTACAGGTTTAACCTGTAGGACAACTTAACCCTCAGAGTACAGTCATCACCACATGAAAGGAGTTCCCTCTCATTCCAATCAAACCTCTGGAAAATTAAAAATGCATATGCCAGACTTTATGTGACTTTGCTACAAATAGGAGCGAGAAGGACAGAGAGAAAAAGCATCACAAATACTTTGGGGCTGAATAAACCACTAGACATGTGTGGGCTTTTTTTCCATAACTGACTCATTCCCAGCTGAGAGTCTTAAAACAGCAGCACAGAGATTTTCTCAGCCTGCCATTCATAAAAAAGCCCCCGATTCAGAGAAAACACAGCACTGGAGCAAATGTAAGGATGCCAGACACTGATTCTCTGAACGAGGATTGAGTTCTGCACAGGCATCCTAAAGAAAACAACTGAACAGATACAGTGCAGAGAGTGCTCACGGCCCACACACACTCCTCCAGGTCCATTTAGGTCGTGGGGACGGCATATCTAGCTCATATCAGTGCCAGCTTTTGGCGGGGGTGAGGATCCGCTGCATTAATCCAGTTCCTTCCTCTAGCTCGGTGGAAATTCCTCACAAACAATAAGAAACGCTTAGGGAGAATCGTGGGAGGCGGGCTCCATTCCCACTGCAACCGCCGCGCCACTAGGAAAAACACGGCTTCCCATCAAATCTTTCCTAGTGCTTTGCGTGCCCCCAGTAATTTGAAAGAACTACATGCTTACTTATTAATAACCAAATCATTAATCCTTGTACAGAGCTGCTATTGAAAGAAAAAGTGACGGAAACATTATTTTGTATTTCTAGCGCCGAATACCGACTGAGATTTCAATTCTTAAGAGTTCAACAAAAATAAATAAACAAACAGGAGATTGATTACATAGAGATACCCCCTAGACATGTTTAAACTTTCTGCAGACCTCAAACGGTTTTCTTATCTGTCTTTTTGCCCACTGAGGTTTGAGCCTTCCTCACACGCATGTTTGTGACTGCTTTGAGGTTGACAATGGTTCTCCATTCACAATGAAAGGCCTCAGTCGTCTCGGTAATGAGTGCTGAGCAGAGTGTGGCGTAGTATGCAGGGAGCAAGTGTCAGGGTGGAGCCCCCCCCGACCCACAGGCCTGGGACGTGCGAGATGTGCGCCCACTTTCAGTACTAAGACGTCAACAGCAGGGAAGGCAGTGAATTAGTTGGTGATTTCACACACATGCGGACAGACAGACAAGGCAGGGGACAACCCAAGATGGGGTGCCAACCCTGCATTCACACACACATGCACACCTACGGGCACTGAAGATATTGATTCATTACAATTTGATGAGGTTGATATCTCTACATTCCCCTCAGCATGTGAGCAAGTGAATGTATGTTCAGTGGTGGCCTGGAATCCCTTACAGGGTGTCTCCAGCCTAGTACCCTGAGCTTCCTGGGAGAGGCCCCAGGCTGTCTACAATCATGTACTACATAGAGTCATATTAAAGTATTACATGAGCAATACCCTAAGCAAATACATACTACAAAACCAGCGTCTTCATTTACCAGCTGTCAGTAAGCTGTGAGCATCATTTACCAGCAAGCCTTTGCCAAACTTCAAAAGAGGAATATACTTGAATGATGTGGCTTCAGCCCTCCAGGATTTGCTGAGAGTAACCTCAAAGAGCTGAAAACACAGTTTCTGGTGAAAGTATTGTGCCATTTTCCATTTTCTAGGATGACACAACACTTTAGTTGGTGTTGGCATTTAGAAAATGTTGATACAGTTGATGCTGAAACTAAGCTCCTCTGCCTTTTCTCCAGAGCTACGCTGGATTTTGTCAGGCTTTCTTAGAATAAGTTTGCAAACCATCTATGTGCTTTCTGTCATGAACAGCCATTACTTAGTCATCCTTGCACTTTCGGTTCTTTTCCAGATTAAAAGCTTTCAATACTGTAGTACCTGCAAACAAACACTGAACAGTCAGGCGAGTTTTGGGCTTCTAACGTCTTCATCTCCACGTACCTTGGAAAAGTTTCCACATGGGAAAAAATGCCTTTGACCAAATCCCAACGACATGCAAAAACATGTGGACATTCACTTTGGAGTAAAGTCACCTAAATAAAATAAAATCTAAGATGGCACTCCAGTCTATCGCAGGGCCATACCGATGTCGGACACTACAATAACTACTGAACACATGTAAATGGATCCAGCAAAGACTTATAGGAAATCACAAAAATAACTGTCAACGGACGCAGGCACCAAAAATGGCAAATTTAACAGGAATATTTGCATTTAATAGTGTTTGATTGTCTTCTGACATTGCTCTTGGTCCAGCTCCCTGGGTGCTGTTCTTGTGGCTGCCCTTTATGGCCAAGCTTACTCTCATGGTGAGCAATGTCGGGAGAGGTGAAAAAAGAATTGTCTATTAATAAAAAAAATAAAGGGAGATCGGCATGACAACAACAGGAGAACGGCATCAAACGGGCCCGAGAAGGTCGGATTTCCAGCGCGGAGCTGCGTCTCGGAGGCTGATCCTGTTTCCCGTATCGCTTCACAGGGTCATCTGCATGACTCACAAATTAAACTTTTATCCCGCAGCAATTAATATCGTCTGAGGCTGCGGTTTCAAATTCAGCTGGCAGCTCCTCGGCTAAATATTTAATACTCAAATGAAACGGTTGCCTCCTTGCAAAAACGTTCCGTTGAATTATTAAGGATTAATGAACCAAGAGAGTTAAGTCAGTACTGACTATCCTAGTTGGTTATTCGTTTGGGAAACACGGGGTTACAAGCACAGCATTGGGAAACAGTTCAAAATGAGAAGCTGGTTAATTAATGTTATTCTCAGCGATTGAACATGGTTAGCCTTTTAATTATTTTCCGTGTCTCCTCCTCCTGCCATTCACCATCGCTTTGTTCACCTCCCTTCGGGAGCTCTGGAAACTCCATAAATAAACACGGGGAGGAATCTTCATAATAAACACTCAAAAAAAAACACACACACAATTCACACCCTTCATTCTCAAGTGTCTCTGCCTTCTGTTAAACATAAAACATGCTCTACTGTACTTACAAACAAGCTTTGGCATTCTGGCAGTGGACGGCTTTTACAAAAAAGACATTGAAAACCTGTCACGCAAAGTGCTAACCTAGAAGGCAGATTATTCAGTAAAAGCACTTGGAGCGGCAACACGGCAACAATTATTTTTCTAGATTCAATCTAAAAAATACTGGTTCACTTGGACAGTGGAGAGACGGCTATCCCATGGCACGACTGGGATTCCCGCTGATTCCCCAGTCCCCCAGGGAGAGCCCACCATAAGTACAAGGGTACGTTTGAAGGTGGTTCCACGCGCATGGACAGGCAAAGCCTCCCTCTGGTTTCCATGCCAAGACCCCAGAAACAATATAGCAATGTCAGACTGTTGCAGTTCGCTCAACACCAGAGTTGTCGAAAGCCACAATTTTGCTGCGAAGCCCATGGGATGCTGGCAGGTAGCAAAAAAGTAACAGCTGATGCAATTTGGTAAGTTCCCCCACCAAATGTCCCCAGGGAGCCCGAAAAACACAAAAACACGGATTTAACGTTAAACGGCTTTCCGATAACCGTTTAGTGAACGTTACATCTGCTTAAAAAGGGTCAGACATGCTTCACACAGCACACTGCGTTTCAGCATCTCCTCGCTAGCGGTAAGGCTCAAGGCATGTTTGCAAAAGCCACAGCTGCCCTGTCAGACATGGACACTACTACTCGCTGGCATGTGCTGAGCACCGTCGCTCTGCCACAGCCTCTCCCCCTCGCCCATGTTGCCCTCATTCCCGGGGTGAGAAGGAGGAATCCACAGCTGTCAGGAACATTTGGGTCCTGTGCCTCTGAAACGGCCTCGCTTAAGGTTTGCATTAACACACGCGTCACTATTTATAGCAGCCCAAACCCCGTGTGCATTCATGTGCGTAGTTGTGTGTGTGTCAAGCCACACAACCTGAGGAATTTGTGACCCAGTGCACAGTGTGGCCTCTCTGGGTCCTCGGCAAGACAGACTCGAGGTCCAGCCAGCCACCCCCCTCGGCCCCCGTCGTCCAAAGATACCAGACTGTCTTCCAAAACATCCAATGTTGTAATGTGGCTTTTTACCGTAAGTATGTCTGAGTCACTACTGTTAACTGGATTTCTCTGTGGAGCTTACACAAATATGGTGAATTTGGGGAATTTTATAATCCTTGTAACTAAAAATACAGGAGTGACACACAAATAAAAGTTTTAAAGTGCTTATTTGAAAGTCTAATTTGACTTTAATAGTTTAATTTTTAGTAGGGCATTTTTAAAATTATCCAACCCTGTGCAGAGTTGTAGTGTTATTACAATTTCATATACTTTAAAATATTGCTGATCCATTATCTTTATTTGCTTAAAGGGCATTATTTTTAATAACTAATAATAAAAATACATTCATATTAAAATATTAACTCGAGACACATAGCAAAGCATAGAATCAGGTATGGAGTAAATCTTTTTCATTGCAAGTTCAGCAATGGTCAGCATACTTGGCCTGGGTCTCGCATTCCATATTCATACCCCATCCCATATATACTAATGATATATTAATATACTATTGTGAATGTTTGAAGGTCCAGTCTGCCCTATAGGCGAGACAGCCGATCGCCTAGGGAACCGTTTGATTAGGGGAGTGTAAAAGGGCGAGTGGAAAACAATATCAGCAGTATTAACTAATTCTGTGATATTAGTTATTTAGACTAGTTTCACAGATTTTCTTGTGAAACAGACACAGGCGAGCTAGTTGACAGATAGCCTGTGCTACTGAAATTAATTAATTAAGTAATTAATTAATTAATTAATTAATTAATTGACAAGGTTTGATTTCTGCTGCTATGGGGGGTGGCCACTCAGCGGGATCCCGGAACACCCAAGGCCGGCCCTGTTTGAGGTGACAGAAGCAACAGCCCGATGACTATGAGACTAAATCTGTCACCTTCTTTAAAAGTAATCCCGACCTTCCGCACCCCACCATGCTGCATTGTTAGCTTTAACAATAAAGTTTCCTTTTTTTTCGTACTTCTGCAGGCCATCACACCACCGTTTAATAATTGCAATGGTTAACACAGTCATTCAAATGCACCATGTTTCAGCACCGTGATCCATCACTCAGTACACGGCATATAAAATCTGTTCAATTAAAGTTAACCCCCGGGCTCAGGGTCAGCTGTGAAAACTCAAAATCCATAACGAAGCACACTCACATTGTGGAATCACGGGTTCAAGATTTACATAGTATCACCATGCGTGTTAGATCTATAGCAAAGCAAACAAGGGTGTACTTCAAGCAAATATAGGCATGGTTAGAATACATTTATGGTTTTCAAGCTATTAATGATTAAAAAAACACAGCATTTCAGTGGAAACAAATATGACCAGGACAGCTCACTTCCCTACTAGTGTTTCCTTCTCTCAATTGCTACCGCTTTATAAAACCACTCATTCTCTCTAATTAACTGCAAGGGAACACACAGGGGGAAATCCCAACAGATAAGCAGAGCTGCTAAAAATGGCTCGCAGAGGTTTGCAGAATGATTCTTTTACCCTGTGTTACACCATGCCTTGTGAGCTCCCATGATGCAACTCTCACTGCAACCCTGTAGTGGATATGCAGTTATGGAAGATGGATAAATGGTGGAATCCCTACTTTACTAGTAAGCGACATAGCATCTCTCTCAGGGACGGTGCTGCAGTGTTAAATCAACACTGTGTTAAATGATCACCAGGGTTTTTGATGATGGGACTCTGCTGTCGGATGACCTGCAGTCTTTAAAGTGCCCGTAATGTGTTTGTGTGCCTGGGGCCTGCGATGAACTGGTATCTCCTTCAAAGTTTCCTTTACCTTGGGCCCTGTGCTGTGTATAGAAGGTTGAGGGACTGATGGACGCCCGTTCATTTCTTTAGGAGAGTAGAAGTCAGTAAATATTGTTAAAGTGAAATAATGAAGTATTAAATAAATAAGCCGGACACTTTATCCGTCCTTCAACAGACACCCCGCCCAGGAAAACCAGTGTAAGAAAAGTGTTTGAGTTTGCAGTGTACAGCTCTTAATATCCCAGGCCTTGTTAAATAACTATCATTAATCACAAAGTAAACAAAGACATTCCTCAATTTCAACCACAGTAAACTCTCAAGGTGTCCAGTTACACTGCTTAGATTTAATTGATACTTACGCATTTTCATGCACATTTTGTAATAATAAAACTTGCTTCTGTTGTTTTACCTTAAAACATTGTTATGCTTTAAAATCACAGTAGAGTAATTCATTATGCCATTTTAGCGACGATGCTGTCTTTGTTTTTGCAACTACGTCACAAGCTAGAATGCCTGGAGTCATAACAGAACCCAATAATTCCCCCAACTGTTGCACCTCATATTGAGTGAAAAAGGGTTATTCCACAGTCCCGTAAAGTTTTATTTACATACCTCGACCTAAATTTAGCAAGCTGTCAAATGTAGCCAAGAATAGCGTGGACTTGCGTTCGTCTTCCAGCAAGCCAATTCATAAACTACGACTAAATAACAAATATAAATCCTAAAATGTGTGGATAATTTGCAACAACAGCCAACATCGCCATAATCACTTTACTGCAAATAAAAATACAACGAGAAGAAATTAGACTTTGCCGGGCACAAGTGCATCTCAATTCACTGTATAATATGGAACGCCGTAGGTCAATAGTAGTCATCTAAGCACCTACAAATATTGCTTCAGACTGCGTGAAAGACAGCGCAGTCCCCCCGTTCCTG
Source organism: Petrocephalus sullivani (assembly GCA_026780845.1). Classification (NCBI taxonomy): domain Eukaryota; kingdom Metazoa; phylum Chordata; class Actinopteri; order Osteoglossiformes; family Mormyridae; genus Petrocephalus; species Petrocephalus sullivani. The sequence goes on along the minus strand of JAODKM010000103.1, from coordinate 1,353,661 downwards.
AGCGGACAGATATAGTATGACTGAATGGATTGTTTTTCACCCTTCGATCTCTCTCCATACATTAATGTATTTAATTAGCGGTGCGGCGAACAAAACAAGGATTTACAGTATTCTTTTTATGTAGGTTTTGCGTTTGAACTCCACCTGCGCGACACAGAGGGAAAGGGATCGCCTTACCTGCCTGGTAACAGGTTACCCGATCCCAGACCGGTGCGACTAATCTGTTTAAGCCTAAATGCGGGTGGAGCGAGCGCAGGTACAGCGCCGTACGTCTCCTAGATCCCCGAACTTGGCCCGATCGCATTCATTCCCCCTGTCGTCATGTAAGGTGATTCACTAGCCCATGTAAATTAAAACGAACCCTGCATTTATTCTCAGGGAATCCGTGTGCGATTCCGCCAAACATTCAAGACCGAAGTCACGCTGAGGCTGAGCTACATGCGTGAAATAATACAGTATTTAATAATGGACTATTAAATGAACAAGCCTGACAATTTATTCGTATTTTAACACGTCCAAATCTAACATTCAGTTAAATCAGCACTCTTCGGTGTTTACTTAAAATATTGACAAATGCTTATCGTAGTAAGAGTTGGTCCTCGACATCAGATTTTTTTTAATACAACAAAATAAAAAACGACAGTTACTTTTTAAAATTTAATAAACAAAATGTTCTGTAAAAAATAAAGCACAGACCCAGGGGCGGAGAGGGAAATGTCTGTTATCAAGAAAGGAAAAGCGAGATTGCAGTAATTACATCTAGCCTACACGTGTATACAGCTAAATAAGCTACAGACACAATTTAATCTGTTAAAGACAGCTCCACTGCGAAAGCATGTCTCATTACCTCCAAGCAGGCTATACTGACCACCATATAAACCTAATTAATGACACACTATTGGATAAAAATCGGTTTGCTGGGCGTCCGTATATCCTATGTAATGCCACAACAACCCCAGTAATTATATCCTAACTGTACGTGGGGAAATAGATTATACTGTATTAGTTTTTTCCTCGGGTAAGTTTAACGATTATTGGTTTGTGTCGATACCGCAGCCTGTTCAGAAGCAAAAGTAAGGATTTACAACTGCAGCCTGCATGTACCGGCTCCTCGGTGGATGTCGTGCGACTGACTGCCAAAGTGTGCCTGATTCGGCTGATATGTCACAGCACTTATGGAAAATGAAAGCGACTTACCAGTTCGTACCGCAAAAAGATCTGTCCCGTTTCTGCGTCTCTATAGTCGGACCTAAAGCCGTATTTCCACCTGTGCGGGCAATAAAACAAGGTGAGGGTGATGTTTTAATTAATCAATGGGACGATTATTTCTGCAGCCTATAACCCCTGTCCCAGCTATGCATTCACGGACACATTCTAATGCAGCTGCTGTCCAGATTACACAAGCTACTGAAGGCGCTTTCAGAATGTTATTGGAGTGTCACAAACCTGTTTTGGGTCATCGAACACCTACGTTTGTCGTACATATGTACAACGTGTATCGTGAATGTCGTCCTGCAAGAGTCGTTTCGCAAAATACATTTATATGTAGAAAAAAAACTCAAGACTCACTTCTTCTGTAAAACTGTATGCCAACTGACCGTAGCTCCGTTAAACACTTCGCACTAACTATACAACTTCATTATTTATAAACGTATTATTTCTCCTGGAAATAAATTCCTTGTGTTAAAAATGAGATATCCAATTACCCTACCGGCAAGATTCCTGATAAGATTTTAGATTTACGCTTAAAATGTTGGCGTATGCGGATATGTTTCGAATTGTGCCGATTTTGCAGCGCTTGCAAACCTAGGAATAGCGCAATAATTCCTTATTGATTAGGAGCCGGCACGTTGCTCATCCTCTTGCTCGGCTTCACTACGGCGCTTCTGAAATCGCGATGCGGAGAAGTGCGGGAGGTTAGCGGCGAAAACAAGCAAGTCCAGCCCCACAGGAAACTAAAATAGGCGGGCAGCACCAAAAATAGCTTTGACATCAACGCGACTTGTGTATCTCATTGTTTTCACGGCGGCCGGCCGGGACAGTCTATTGGCGGACCGCGCGACCAGCCCGATCTTCGCGCTGCTTGGACCTTTCGCGGCTCTGTGGCTCCACCTGTTGAGGCATCCGCGGCTTTTCGCAGCGAGCTGCGACGCATCCTCAGACATCAACAAAGGAAGTGTGAGGCAGAGGAATAACTGCCAGCAGGATTCTCACTGAATTAGTCAAAACTGCTTAGCAGCAAGGGGGGAGGCCCCGAGGTACACTGTCAGAAAAAAGTAACAATTTGTACCTTTGATGGAACAATTACTTGTCACTGGGGATCTACCATCAAGAGTCTGCCACTTGTACCCTAGCTGTAGGTAAGTGTACCTTGTGGTCTAATTTAAGGTATAGAAATCGACTCTGGTGAGCATTTTTGTACCATGGGGGGTACATTAATGTTGTTTGCAACTTGGGGAACAAAACGGTACCAGGACCTTACCCTTTTTTCCTGACAGATTACAGAGCAAACCCATTGGCCAACATATTCAAATCCTCATGAATTTTCAACAAAAACGCAAATTAGCAATACTACTATGTCATTAAAAGCATTTTAGTTAACTTTAACTACATTAACTATGTCTAATTAAGTACAGAAAGTCCTTGTATTTTGATTCCCAAAAAGAATTACACAAGCTATTTGTATGACTGAAGGACACTATAATGGAAGTCAGGCATCTGCACTTATGAACTTTTTTCTTGAATTAAAAAAATCTAAATATGAAATGGAAAGAAACCCCCAGTGGATTTAGTGTTTTTTTAAAGAACATTCTGGAATTCAGATGGTAGGATGGGCTGGAGTTATCAGGTGCCAAGCTCTAATATGTACAAAGCCAGCCAAGCGCTATACTCGCCAATAAATTCTCTCTTGAGTTTTCCAGTCCCCCCGGAAAGCAGCTAGTTTCTCTGGTTGGCTGTGAGGGGTATGGTTATATTTATTCCTCCTTTTGTTTATATCTGCTTATTCATCACCCTTTTATCAGCCACTGTCGTCAGCAGGGCCCATAGCCTAAACGATGTGTTTTTTAGCTGTGTTTAGTTCCAGATTCATGTGTCTCTCTATATGCTTTTAATTATTTGTTTAGTTCTTTATATTCTTGAGGGGCAAAGGTGAACACCTGCAATCCATCCACCCAGGTTCGACCTGCTTATCCAGTACAGGGTGGCAGTATCTTATTTACACTGACACTGTTACACCTCAGGTCATCTGGCTTGTGACGGTCAATGCCCCTACTTTGTAAAGTATCCTAAAACCTTCAAAAATCAAGTCAACTGAGAAGCATAGAAGGGAAATTGTAAAAGACGCATACTCTTCTACACATAACTGCTGATAAATATGATATGTGCACTGAGATGGACTGGCATCCCATCCAGGGTGTCCCCTACCTTATGTCCTGAGATTCCTAGGACAGGCATCAGGATCACCACAACCCTGTACCGGATAAGTGGTATGGAAAATGAATGGATTGATAAATATGATATGTATGAGAATGTCATTGCTGCCCACTTCACTTTTTTTTACATTGTCCTTCCTTCTGATGCCTTCAGCACAAGAATCTCTAACATACCGGTACTTTGCTTTGTCTCCTTCGCATCTTTCAATCCTCAGCTACACCCTTTCATAAAACGTATCGATTGTCCATTAAATCTCCCAGCATTTACTACACTGGATAGGCAGCACACGAGGAATGCTGTTATTCACGCAGTGCCTGAGAAGGCGAGATGGGGAACGTCAGCGGGGAGGAGAATGTTCGGGAACGTGATGGAGAGTAAATGTGAGGGAGCGAGCGGCAGGGTGCACGGGTTGCCTGCCCGTGGGATCCCTCTCTCAGGAAGCCATCCGGAATGCCAGGAATGCAGGCAGCCCTAACCAACACAGATGGCTGGGGCCAGGCAGGGAGGTGGTGTGAGAGGGCGGGTCGGGGGGGGCCGGGGATAGGGGGGGTACAGCAGTGAAGAAGAGCCAAAGTAAGAGGCGGGTGGAGAGAGGGTGTGGTACAGTGTTGTTGTAGTTTGGCTCTGAGACTCCAAGATAACTACTCCCAGACCAGAAAAAACTCCCTCTCCGAGAATCTAGAGCATTTATGTGTATATATTTGTGTGTTTAAATATACAAAGACATAGCTGTCACGCATCTGGCGAAACATCTCAAATTAGACATTTGCTATTTTGCACATTTATGCCATGACCACATCATGCTGACAACAGCCAGAATTATTGAGGAGAACAAAACGAGTTACAAAACGTCTAGGAGTGATGCAGGAGGGGAGTTTTACAGCGATGTTTCCGCGCAGCTTCAACCACGCAGCAGTTAGCAAACGGCTGCTTCAGCAAGAAACACGCTTGCCGCAAAACTGAATTCTGGTCCTCACGTTTAATTCACTTACATTTCTGGGGGTCGCCTCAAAGGCTGGGAAAAAACACTGAACGTTTTTAGCAGGTTTTTAGATGGTGAATAAACCCAAATTATTATTATTTATTTATTTATTATTACTTAATTATTGGGGGGGGTTACATATCCTCCCCCTCTCCGGAACGCTACGCTGGCCTCTAGCTCCCAGTAAACAGCCGGGTTCATCGAATTGCACAGCGTGCTCATAAAAAAGAACGTGGAAGGAGACCTGAGCCGGGTGAGACAGCAATTCTTACATCTTAAGCACTTTCACTTTTTAATGCACCCCCCCCAGCCAACACCTACATGTCATCGCGTTGCACATTAGCGGCGCAGCTCTGTAATTGTAATCCCGGGATTTTCTCGACAGGTTAGAACGGTAACCGCAGCTCTAAATATAACCCACCGAAACCGAGAGAGTGACACCGAGCTCCCACTCGTTTCAAGAACAACAAGATCAGTGAAGTGGGAGAGGAAGGGAGAAAGCGGGGGATGAGACGCCGCCGGCGCGCCGGCTCCTGCCCGGTTCGGGATTCCCTTTCTCGGCCGGTGAGTCAGGTCTCGCCCTCCTCTCTCCATGCCTCCGCTGTGTGGCCACTTTCCCTTATGGGATTCACAGGCTCCCGGACAGCCCCGCAGCGCATCGGACAGACCGCAATTTGCACGAAAATAACAAAAATACAGCAAGTCACATTTTCCACTTTTTACCCTCCCCAATCTGAGCGGCGATGGAATCTACTAGAATCCCCCCCAACTCGCATGATTCATTGGGATGTTTTTCTCGAAACGACAGGACGGCAGCCGTAAGCGTATTTGAAATTCGAAATCTGTCCTTTTAATCCAACTGTTATGCTCCAAAACTAATGATTGCCCTTTGGTATCATATATTTTAAAGTCCATTCACAAACAAAGCAATCGGAAAAAAAATAATCTAGTGCGTGCGGCTGGGTCCTGTACCAGTATTTCCAAATGCAGTGAAATTTGCCAGTCTATCGGTGTTGTACACATTTTCTGATAGGCCATGTCAACACAAGCCCAGCTGCCACCGGGCGGCAGCGATGCCGTTAGAGATTTTGGGCATCATTAAAGTACATCAAACTGGGCCCCCAACGCAATTATGTTCCACATTTTTTAGGGAATTGTCCTAACTCCCCCCTTTACGGCACCCCTGCCGGGAAGTTTCGCTATATTTTCTGCAACAGTGATGCAATGATGTGACCATCAAACGCAGAATATAAACAGAAAGAAGTACACTTTAGGTACTGAGTCATCTAAGCAGAGAGCCCCTTATGTCAGAAGGGGACTGTAAAGTAGGCGGCCTCCTAGTTACCTCGAAAAGATCATTTCTGTTTGAAGCAAAACCTGTCATTATCTTTGTTTGTTTGTGTTTATTCGTTCTATGTTTATTAGATTGTTTAGTTTATTTGGTGGAAATGGGTTGACTTGACCTATGTGTACTTTGTAAATGAAACATTTCACCATAAAACTCCGCATGTTACCAAGACAGCTGTCCCATTTATGAATCGTCAAGTTAATTGTGAAAGATGTGGAAGTAAACATGCTTAACGTGGATCTTAAAACGCTCTGCCGTCTGGGGGAAAAGGGTACGCGGAACTTAACATTTAAAAGATTTATAACATCGTCATGCACTTGATAAACGACAGCGGCAGATAGTTTTTAAAGACATTGAATTGAATTTCAATACTTAAAGATACATTTGTTTCCCAAAAAAATTCTTCAGAGTAGCTGGGGTACAAATGCGATTATTGGACATGCTTTTACATTCTCAGTGCAGCATTACCACAAAGCTCAGTGATTATCATGAAGTTTTACATTTTACAAAACGCGTTGCAGTGAGCAAATGCAGTGTGCGCATTTTGTCACAAGGGGGAGTGTTGTCCAGCTGCTTATATTTTACTTTGAACTAAATCACAAAAAAGAATAAAATCCTTATTAAATCACCTTTCTGGTATTGCACATTTGTTAACTTACATAGTAATTGCAAAGCATTGGCCTATATCGACCCTTAATGGTCACTTTGCGGTTAGATTTCTTAACTTGTTTACAAATTAGGGGAAGCTAACCATTAGCCTCAATTTTACAGCCAAGATCCCTCGACAGCAGGTGACTTGTGAGAATGTCAATTAAACAAGCTTTTGAATTCAGTAGCTGCATCAAGAAGGTACATCATCAATCATATGACCTAGCCAACAGGGACGGCCTGCACTATAGGCGAGATAGACGATCGCCTAGGGCACCATTTCACTAGGGGAGTGTAAAAGGGCGAGTGGAAAACAATATCAGTCGAAATACCTCTGGTTGCATTCCATGATATTAGTTATTTACACTGATTTTAATATTTCACTACTTTTTTGTGAATCAGACTTGAGCTAGCTAGTTAGCAGACAGATACCCAGTGCTACTGAAATGTTTTGAATATAAATTAATTGACAAAATTGCTTGGGGCTCAGTGGGATCTCGCCTAGAGTGCCAGAGCGCCTCATTTTACTGTGCCAGTTCTGTGCAAGGACAAATTTCACAACTACGGTGAAACTTCTAACAACATTATCATAAGATAAGCATCAGAAGAAGGTCCCCAGGCTGCTCCTTAGTCCTGTTAGCGCAGATCATTGTCTGGAAACAGATGAGATTCCTTCCTCATCTGATAGAAGATCTTGTGATGAGGTGCGACTGTAAGTGGGATATACCAGCTTAACTTGCTAACCACACTAAATTCCACACAGAACTCAACCTCTCTGGAAGGACAAAAAGGAAAAACAAAGAGGATCATAGACAACCACACTAATGCTAGAACTAATGTTATACCGGTTAAATGGTTAGTCGCATACTGTTTTTCATGGACGGAAATCACTCAAGCAGGAACCCAGTAATAAAATCAGTGTCTATGCACTACGTCCTCCTTTCTGGCCTCTGCACAGCATCTTGCATAATGAGGTATCAAGGATTATGGGGAACCTGTGGAGAGAACTGAAGCAGTATATGCCTCGGTTCTGGGGTCAAAATGAACCGCAATCATCAGATCTCTCCAACTCAAGGGGTTTCTGCACGCGTAGTCCAGTGCCGTCGTTTAGTGTACAGTGAAAAGAAAACCTCTTGTGAACACACAACGGAGGTGGGGGGTGCAGAGCTGGGTGACAGGAAACTGACATTTCCTGCCCAGACCTGGGGGGGCTACATACAGTGTGCTGTACCGCACGTGTAGGTGTGCGCACGCGCGTGCATGCGTAAAGATGTCAGGCAGCTTCTGGGTTTCTGTGTCTGATAGGTCGTAATTCTAGGACGATGAAAAGCACGAACGCATTTTTGCTAACTCTGGTTGAAAATCTTGAATGAATCATCGGTATTGCCGATGCATTAATCTGCTTTCATAAAAAAATAAACCGTCATCTCAGCGCATAATTATACAACAATAACATGTGTTAGCTGGGCGATGTGTCATCTAGTTTACAGCCCACAGAGACGGGTGACAAAATAACTTTCCGTTAACGCATCAGAAAACACGCGAGCATTTAAAAATGACAACTTTACGGTCCAGCTCAGCTAAAGGCGAGCAACTTGGACGGCTTTCAGGCTGGCCATTGGCAAGGGGATGTAATCCGGGGAGGTACGAGCCGACAGAAAGACCAATGGAAAACGTGGTGGTGTTTCTTGTATCGATTTTCTAAATAAAAATACTAAAATATGATCAAGTCATACAAGACGTACCATGCACTGCTTGTGAATAAGAATACGCGATGTGTATATAAGAATAGATTCTGTGATTAAGGTATAGAGGAAAATGGGGTTTTCGCTTTTCCAGGACTGAAACACTTACAGTTCCTACGATCCGTTGTTGCTGGGGGTGTGTCGCAGGGTATAATTTCTCACAGCTGCTCGTCATATAAAGTAATAGAAGAATGCGCTGATAGCTGCGGCTGCTGTTATGCATGTCGACCCTTAGCACATCGAGGCGCACGGTCAGAGGTGGTAAGGAAGCCCCACTTCCTCGCGCTAAACCATAAGCGGCGTCTGTAAATCGGTGCAATGAACAGCGCGCGAGGTCTCGTCCGGCAATAACAAACCCGCTGCGTGTGCTATGCCGTGTATTACTTATCCGGACTGATCTAAAATAAAAACTTACTTAATGTAGTAAATAATCAGAAACTTTGCGTTAGTTACGTACTGATCCCATGTACGTCCATCATTAATGAGTCATCACGGTTCATGTATGGTTCATGCAGTTCCTATGTTCATGATTTGTACTTGAATAGTAATGAAGTTACTAATTAAGGTACTTCTGCCCCCGCAAGCTAAGTATCATTTATGATTGTTCCATGTATTTAAATTTTAAGCAAATCAGGTAGCAGGGATATTCAGATATTCTAATAAATATGTCCAGTTACTGTCTGAAATGACACCTTTGCATAACTCCCACATTACTGAACAGCATAGTGTTTTTCAGGTACTTTATTCTGTACTGCCTCCATTAAGAGTAAGAGTAACTTTACTGACCCCAGGGGGAAATTCTGGGATCAATACATCTTATGCAGAAAACCAAAATTCCAAATATGAAGCAATCTAGTGATCAAACTTTAAAACTTTGGTATAGCAGGATCCTGAGTGACTTAAATGTGGAATAATTTAGACAGTTTCAAAACTGTGTTTGACATTTAACTCTCTGGACAGCCACCACTAACACAAGCTACCCTCTGAAGAGCATCTCACTTTCCATTGTGTAGTAACCATGAAGCCAGAGGGCTGTGACTGGTGCTTGCCACCCATATTCCGGCATTCAGAACACCGGAACGGAATCATTATTGTCAAAAGGGTGCATAAAGGTGACATACGGCAGGGGGCTGCCTTGCAGAAAAACTCCCCATAGAGCCAAATTAAAAATACTAATTAAAAAATAAAAATGCTCCGGGACTGGAGCACAGAAGTGACGGCGTTTACTGACCTTTGCGCTTGAGCTGGACCATGATCTAACGCCTCTGAGGCAGGAGCCCATCTGTGTATTCTGACAAAATCCTTTACATCAGACCCCCTTTTTGTATACTTGTGTCCCTACCGGTGATAACAGCATGTCATCTGGATGTAAACAGGTGTTTGTGCTTCGTCTGGACCCAGGAGAACGTAGGGAAAAGTGGGCAGAAATGGGAAAAGGTATCTGGCCTCATTAGACTGACATATGGGGGGACAGACAGACACAGGCAGGGGCAGATGGGGTCTCGCAGGCTTCCCTACACTGGTGCAGAGAGCGAGTCCAGCCACGGCTCGCTTCATTCCAACCATCCACGCCTTTTAAAATGCACTGTCAACACCCCTCCCACCCCCCCCCCCCCCCCCCCCCCCCCCCCCCCCCCCCCCCCCCCCCCCACCCCAC
>JAODKM010000103.1:1326442-1341210 GCA_026780845.1 Petrocephalus sullivani | reverse complement strand
AACAAAAAAAAGAGCAAACAACAAAAAGACAGAGAAGGAAAAGAAAAAAAAGGAAGGGGGGGGGGGGGGGGGGGGGGGGGGGGGGGGGGGGGGAGGGGGGGGCTGTCTATGGAGCAGTATTTTAACAACTTTGGACAAGCACCCCAAGGAATCCGAGTGCGAGGAGTTCCATAAACGGCACCCGGCAAAGACAGAACGCGCCCAGCCATAGGCTTCTCCTATTTTCTACATCCTTCGGTAACTCCACCTCAGGCTAAATAGCCAAGCTTTCGAAAAATGTATATAATGCTGCTCCCCGCTCCACCATGTGACCTGACATAAAAAGTCGCAAATTTGGTTTCACCTGAGCTGTAGAATACATTATAAAAAAAAAAAATCTAGCCTGTAATGGATTGGCATCCCACCCAGGGGTGTCACACCCCTCATGCCTGGTGCTTCATGGGATAGGCTACAGGAAATCTTGTATTGGATAAGAGTTTAGAAGTTGGATGGATGGATGGATATATATAAGTTATTTTCTAAGCCACATCAAAGTTGCGATTACTGCATGAATCAGATTCAGCCACAACAGTCGAACCTGTTTAACCCCTAGCATTCATCTGGTGACTTTATCAAGTGTTCACTAGTATAGATAGGGAGCAGGGTGGCACAGTGGTGCAGTGGCTAGCACTGTTGGCCCACAGGTCTGAAGCCAAGTCTCCTGCCACGGTTCCATGTGTGGAGTTGGCATGTTCTCCCCGTGTTGTGTGGTTTCCTCCAGGTACTCCTGTTTCCCCTTAGAGCCCAAAAACACGTTGAGATGAATTGGAGTTGCCAAATTGCTCGTAGGTGTGCATGTGTGTGAATGTGCCCTGCAATGGGTTGGCGCCCCATCCTGGGTTGTTCTCTGTCTGTAGCCTCCAGGACAGGCTCTGTACCCCCCCATGACCCTGAATAGGACAAGTGGTTACAGAAAGTGGATTTATGGATGGAACAGCCTCTCCAGCTATTTTACATAAGTGTTTAGCACAGAGAAGTCACATGGCCATAAACTTCGGGGAGTCAGTACAGGCTGGACACTGAGGCTCAACCAAAATCCTCCAGCTGATGGATCCCTGAAGAAACACGGTCCTGCTGGGGAAAGACTATGAAGGACAGGAGTAATATACCTCTATAAGCTCAGCTCTGTCCTCACATATTTGCCACAACTCTGGTTGCCATAATTTTCTAGTTTCAGAATTAAATGTAAAATATAAATACCAACAGAGTAAAAACATGACAGAGCTTGTTATTTCGCTCCACAACACTGAAGGTTCGATTGGGAGCATTGTTGCCCAGATCTATTCATGATGGATGACAGGGTGTAAATTATCCTGGAGTCTAGTGGCAAGAATCGCACCCCACCACATACAACATTGGCTATTTATGACAAAAAGGAGAAAGTGTCACAGTGCAAAATACCGTGAGCTCCCCTTGCGGTGCATTAGAGTTGTTTTTCAAAGGCGTGCAACCCACCTGGTTGCTGTTTGCATTTATCTAAACGTGTGTGATAGCTATCTGTTTACATAAATCCATAGTTGTCTTTTGTTATGGGTAGTTAAGTCATTGTTTTGGATTAGGCGCCATAATCCACACAAACACACATTTCCTTTAAACATAATAGGATGTCTTTTACCAGCTAGTCTGACAATAACACTGTAAGTTTGTTATAAGAATTTTCACTTGGAAGGAAATGTTTCTCAAGGTATGTTCATAATTAGTATCACTTTCTGTTCTGTGGTGTGTGTCAGTTTTTAAATTAATTTATCTAATTACCTTCAGTTCTCCCATCCTAAAAGTAAGAAGAGGGGTCAAGCATTAGTGTCAAGGCTGAATGTGCTCCTCTAATTTGGGAGCGGACACAGCCTGGAGTGACCAGTGCATCACAATACTGGGAACTGTCCAGCTTCCTGACCACCCCCTTCCCCCCCATTCGCTTCTTCTGACCTTCACACATAGACACAGATGCACATGTAGACAGAGAAGAAAATGCTTGGTCTCTCCAGGAGAAGGAAAATTTGAACAGTTAAGAAGCCCAGTCATTTTACACAAGGCAGATGGATGATTGTTGCTGAGCAATCTTAGGCCACTTGAGGTCCAATTTTCATAAATACTGCAAGCGATATAGAAGCAAGAGCATGATCAGATGGGTCTGCTCATTGTCGAGCAGGAATATCCCCTGACTTTCATCCTTTGTTATGCAAACCTCTGTCGTGAAGTCAGAAAGCCTGAGTCACAATTGACAGCCCACATCTTACGATGGCTTTTTGCATTGAGGCTATGTCGGGCTGAAGCAATGACCCGAGCTTTCCTGCATCTTCTCCAATTAAAGCCCGAGACTCCTTATAGACCTGGACCTGATGTCTCCCACTCCATTTGCACGTCCGCGTACGTGTCTGCATACACTCTGATGAGGAAGCATTACATTTCTTGATGTTTACTCTGTGGTGCCGTAGATGGTGTGCATCATATCGTGCTGTACTCCTGTGCTCTGGGTTTGCCTGGCAAACACAGGCCTGTAATTCCGGGAGGTGGACTCTCAAGCCTTCATTTGAACGAAAATAACCAAACAACAACCAAAGGTTTAGGGAACCTGCCAGCCTGGCCACCATTGACAGATGTGGTCCTTCTGTAGAATATCTCTTTTGGCCTTGTGGGTGGGCATGTCCATCCTTCTATACTCTGAGGGCAAGAGTACTCTCGTTCTACCAGTTGGGACATGCTGTGCATGTGATGCTGCATTTGCTACAGATTGTGACAATTGCACATGGCGGGGGCATTGTAGTGTGCTGTTTTTCTTGGTTAATTTTGCAGTGGTGAAACCATCAGAGTTAGTGTTTGTGCCTCCGCAGTATGAATAGTACCAGGTTACAGGATCTTACGGTGCCCCCGTTTCGACCCGTGAGCCTGAAAATGCCTAAAAACCGTGCAGGGTGCACAATGTTGCACCAACACCGCCGAGGTCTTGAGGAAGCCCAGGTGTCAGTGATGGATGGGGTTCTGGGAAGGTCCCAAAGACATCGCTAATATTAAGCTGACAGAGGCAGGGGCATATTAATCTGTCCTCCACTCTAAATGCAGTCAGTTCGCTATCTGATATACCACAGCATCTGGTGAACTTCCTGAAGGCACTGTGTAAATACACAGGCAAGCAAATACGCATTAATGCTAACAGCATTAGCAGCGTTTTGGATCTGTGTGTGTCTCTTGCCTATGTTCCTGCATTTTGTTTGTATATATCTGGTATTTCCTTCATACGCTCAACAACCTCATGGGGGGAGGGGTAGAGCAGAAGGTTGGGGTGTGGGGGTGAATGTGGGGGTGGGCCCTGCCACCCATGCTGCCCAATCAGTCAAACCATGTTGCTGCTCACCCCCTGGTGGTCATGAGCTTTGTTAGGGTGACGTGCCCAGTGGTACAAACAAAAAAGAAAAAAGTCAGAAGTTCCATCAGTTACCCCGCAGGCTCTCTCGGTAACACTAAATTAGATACGGGTTCGAGGCCTCGATAACAGCCAGCGTGGCACGGAAGCGCGCGCTGCATGCCAAGTCACCAGCTGACAGAAGTGCCCGGGCCACAGAGTGTGAAAGGAGCAGCTGGAGGAGAGCGAATACGCCGTACTCCCAGGCATTTGCGGCACCATAGGAGTGCAGGAGACACCGAAAACAAGTCGGAGCAAAAGCACAGCGATGTATTAGGCTGATGCTGCAGCACCTGGGTCCAAAGACAAGAGCGTCACAAAGAGATTCATGAATGTGTCCAATATTCAGCCAAGGACTCATAGTAAGAATTACTTTAGCTTATAGCTGCTCGGGCACTGTGACTTCATCATCGCCTCGCGAGTCCTGTACATTGGACCTAGAAGCCACTGATTGAAAAATATAAAATAAGATGACCTTTATTAACCCCTCAAAGGGACATTGTGGTGTTACAGCAGCAATCACAAACAGGATCAGACAATACACACAATGTACAGTAAGAGCATAATCTGAAGGGACATAAATATATAACAATGTACTGTCTACAAGCAACTAAATAGTAGACGGGTGGCAGAATATGTAAGCATAGGCTAAGAGGTTAGGCAGGTCAGTGTGAGATGGCATGGTGCATAGTAAGAGTAATGACAACAACAGCAGCAATAATAATTTATTCTAGTCATAACAGTTTTAGACAAATAATATCAGTGTTTCAGATATTAGCGGCTGTATTGATGCCGGTTCGGGTACATGTAGCTGAGCTGGCCGCTACTGGGCAGAGCCCCGCAGGTGTGATACCGGAGGCGGTGGTTATGCGGCATTATGCCTGCAGAGCCCACACCTGGTGCCGTGCTGCCTCAAGCTCCAACCCTGCGTGGCAGAGTGCTCCGAAGCCGAGACAGGGGCTGACGGTGCGAATGGCGGCCTCCGCCGGGCCGCCTGCTCTCTCCCTCACACACGCACGCACGCACACACACACACACAATTGGATACACATTTGTTCCTTTACCCGCCGTATGCGTGAAGAAGGAATTGGCTAGAAAACTGGTTTGCACCCATTCCGAAATGTTCTTCTTGGCCCAGGAATTAAGAACAGAAACTCAAACATTTTAACAGAATAAAGAAGCACTCTCTTAAGGAGCAAACTTTTTTTTTTTAGTAACTAGAACCAAAAGCATCGCTCCCTAAGAGAACATCGTAACTCTGGAGGGCCCAGGTCCTGCTGGTTTTATAGGTTACCATGATGTCACCATGAGTCGGGAAAAAGGACTCACACCCAAATGGATTTCACGCTGACCCACTTTAGCAAACAGCCAAAAGGCCTGTTACTTCCCAAATCCAGACGTACTGGTCTGTCCTTGTCTGTATTATAAACAAATCACATAAAAATTCATTTATAACTCCCCCCCCTTTAAATGTTACACACATGAGTGATATATGTATGTCTGTGACTTTAAGGTCACTGTGACGCTCAGTGACGCACTAGTCTCTGAAGTGATGCCTGACGGTCCACGGGCCCCCTGCAGAGGTTCCCTGGCAGTAATTCCCATAATCCCATTCTCCCTTCCCCATTATCTTCTGCCATTCCGCAGAGAGGCAAAATCATGCGGGAAAAAGTAACTTGGGGGTATTAAAATATCTTTTTTTGTTCAGTAAAAGAACAAAGATTATTTAACAAAAAAAGACACCAGGGCTGATACGAAACAGACTGTGAGGACACAGAGGAACACAACATTATCTGGAATCCTCTGGAAAGTGAGCCATCAAGGGGGGGGGGATTGTTAATGCACAAACACGCATTACTGTGGACAGCAGTGAATGACAAAGATATCTGTGCACTGAAAAGCGTGCAATGGAAAACCAACTGGAGGGCTGCAGCGTGTTTCTCTGTAAGAAAGACCTTTGAAAAAAAGAGATGGTCACTGAGTTCAGTTGGCCCTCGGTGGGCACAGGAGATCAGAGCAGTAGCTGGCTGTGGAGTGCTCCCTTGGCGGCCAATCAGAGTGGCTAAGGCCCGTCCAAAAGGCCTGCTGTAATGCATGGCTGTTAACGTGTTTTACGTGCCCATATCCCCCTGACCGTTGCTGTGCCTGTAGGCCAGCAGCAGAAGCCATAAAGCGTGGACTCGCTAATACAGGCTTTCGGTGTCTTTGTCCAGTCGACCCACTTACCTCTCAGACTGGCTTCCACCATGGTGATTTGGGAGCCGCGAGGCCTAAAGCACCTCATCTGCTTATTACAGAGACATAGCGGACATTTAAGGTTATGAATGTATTGAAGAGACATTTTCATGCTTAGCTTAGATACGCTCATGTCATACGGAAGTTCTCAGGAGATATGATGCTTCGCTGCATCTTGTAGAGGTCATGCTGAAGGTGGGGTGTATTTAGAAGCTGTAGGTCTCTCTACCAGAATCCCGTGTTTTTATGTAGTTAGACCCAGAATAATGGGGTCTGAAAAGGAGGGAAAGTCCTGAATTCTGGTGATTAGTCTCCTCCCACTCCCTTCTGTCTGGACACAGATATAAATAGACCAGTGGGCTGCGGGGTGGGGGGGGTTTAGAGGGGCAATGGGGGATGTAGTAATTGGGCCGAGACAAACAGCTGGGGGAACACGGCAATGGTGTGTGGTGATTTTGTCGTCCCTGCAGCTGCGGCCTGTCTGTCAGGGTCTTCGGGCCTCCCAGACACAGCAGAGAGACGCGTGGACAGGGTGGACAGGGCGGACAGGGCGGACAGGGCGGACAGACGGGCGGCAGCAGGTCGGTGGCCTGTGGTGGGATGACGTGCTCGTCGCGACCCCTTTCCAGATGCGCCTTAGCGACAGCCGGGGACTCGGGGACGCAGTGCACGCGCGGAGACACTCACACACACGAAGACTATAAAAACGTGCCCCCCCCCCCCCATTTTCCCCAGAATGTGAAACATGAGGAAAAGTAACAGCTGTGTGGATGGAGAGAGCGAGGGAAGAGGGAAAGCGAGGCAGGGAAAGAGAATAACGTGGGAGTGGTGTCCTTGGGGAGCACTGAATCTAAATATACAGGATGTGATGTTGAGCAGCAGTCCGGAGGAACTGGCGGGGCGCCAGGGGTGTTGCTGTTTGCACCCCCCCCCCCCAACCCCAAATGCATGGAGGGGTGGGGTGCCTGCTTCGCTGGTGCGAGCTGGCTGTCGGGTATGGGCCAGCACACGCAAAAACAGATGACCGAATGCAACAATAATCGGCAAGCAGAGACGTGGTCGGGGAACAGGGTGGAGCGCCGTGGAAATGAGATCGTGGCGCAGTAGGGCGTGGGATGCGTACGCGCACGGAAAGAGTGGAGAGGCACGAAGGCCGTGCGGCCGCGCGCTCTTAAACACGATCATGTGACCGGGCCGACCTGGCTGCAAAATATTTCTCAAAAATTCTTATTTCAGTATATCATTAACTTAAAAATGTGTTGCTGGGTAGAAGGGCCCGTGGTGCTCGTCCTGAATGAAGCCCAAACCTGGGACCTCGTCCTGCCAAGTGCCGTGCTGCATCCTCTGTTCTCTTTCTTCCAGTTATTGCATTGCATGCTACATGTCGTGCGTGTAACAGTTTGAAGAACCGCAGTATTGGCGACGAACAGCATTTGACTGCGATTGCATCATGGCTTTACTGCAGCAGAACATGAAGACCATGCAGCTTGGAATCGCAATAGGTTTTAAAGCCACACTGTGAATATATACCAACAGCGTTATGTTGGCATGGATATATATATATATACCCATTGATCAATTTCCCATAATGCTCATATATTTCAGAGTCATGGTGAGCCTGAAGCCTATCCCAGGCAGCACAGGGCAGAAAGCAGGAGATGCCCTGGATGGGATGCCAGGCCATAAGAGGAGAGGGTACACACACTCTCACAGACATGCATAGAAGTGACTTTGGAGGAAACACGGAAACATGGGAAGAAAATGCAAGCTAATCATAAATGTTTACATCTCCATTTATTTTTTGCGACCTAAAAAAACTTTGGTAATCATGTTGTATCGGTTATTGGCCACAGGACTGACATCTTCATCTTTTGTTCCGCGATTCTGGCAGCAAAGAGCTGTGACACGCCAAGGAAATGGAGAGAGCAAAGACACACACGGGGGCTGACACCGTGCCACGTCGCTCTGCTGGGCCTGGAAGGGAAGATCATTTCCTTGGCACCTTAATGAAAGTGCCGCGATAATGAGCAAGGTGGCATTCTGCCCCATCCCCCTCCAAGCACACACCGGATCACCTTACACCATCCTGGGAAACACACACAGACACATATGTTCCAACCACACTCGCAGTGGGGGAGAGGTTTAGCACTGACATAATCTTTACACCCCCACACCCCCATGTAAGTGACCACAGATACAGATAAGGTTGATAAAAAGCACCTGTATGTTTCAGTTACAGCTCCTTCAGCTTGACGGCACTCAATTCTAAACGTTGGTGCATGTTTAACACAAGAATAGGCTAACCATAAATACTAAACAGAGTCGTACTACTCTACTACTTACTAAGTTGCCGTCATAAAGTTCTACTTATAAAGAACTTATGAGGACACTTGGCAAAACCTTTATGAACAGTGAATCATCTCTTCCGAAGCGCTACATAAATGTTTATATATGACGTAAAGACATACAAAGTGTTAAAATGTAATGTTGTATGCAATGTTCTGGCCATCTGGCCTGGACTGCAGCGTGATGGCGGTCCGCTGTTGACCAGGCCCATTGGGTTCTGCAGGAGCACAGTCATGGTGAGGCAGTCTTTTGGGCCTGGTGTTACATGTACTCAAGGTAGGCAAGCAAACAGTCCCCGTTTTCATTTGTGCCGTCCTGTGTAAATGCTTGCGAAATACCCCGTGAGCTGGGGGTGGTGGTGGTGGTGTTGTGTTATCTTACCATCTCTGTGGTGACTGAGGTCAGGAGAGCCGATGGGCTCTGCTTCGGCGCACACCTGCGCACGCCGGAAACAGGCACCGGCTCTGCCTCGTCTCGCTCTCCCCACCTCGCCCGCCGATGGCGAGCTTCGCTCACGGCGTGGCGTCACGCTGCCTTTTCATCTCTCCCTCTCTCTCTCTCGCCCTGCCGCCGCTGTATGCGCTGTTTCTCAGCTCGTATTACCGTACCCCCGCCTACAGGTACAGCCATCCTTACCCTTTCCAATCCCCGAACTCCATTTCAGGACAGTACAGTGGAACGCCGGTATATGCGCACCGTGACCCTTCACTTCTGTGAATTATAATGTCTGAGTGACATGACGGGCTTTCTGCGATTTCTTTTTGGCAGTTTGTGGAATGCTGTGCCTCTCCGACACGCAATACCTCGCAATAACAGCTGAGATGCTGAATGTGCTCAGGTGGTGAGGCCTTTCGGGGGGGGATTGTCCCCAAGAACCAGCACGCACGTTCGACAAGTTTCTGCGTACCATCAGAGCAGGAAACAACAAAATATTTAAAAGAGCCTTTGATTCTCGTGAAAATGTATCAGCCACTAACTTTTATAAAATTATAAAGTCGCACGAGAGGTGCCTGAGCGGAGTGGGGGAACAGAAGGTAAAACTACCTACACAGTGTCCTGCGAGTTACTGCTTTTGAACCTACAGCTTGATGCATATTACAGGCACACAGAGAATTCGTTTGTTTTTCTTCCTGTCACTCAAACAGGATATAACCAGCCTATATCTCAAAGACCCTACAGCAGCCCATTTGTGTAGGGGGTCTGAAAAAAATTGTTTTTTTTTTTTTTTTTTAACTATTTGAAGCAGGTGTCAAAGCAGGCCCTCACATAACCTCCACTATTTTGTTCGGGCAGAAAAAATAGAAAGTTTTTGAGTTAATTTTCAGAACGTGGTGGATGGGTTACGTAACTTAGCGGGTCTGTGAAGCGGGCCGGGGAACAGGCGGCCTGGTCACCAGCAACGTTCCCTCAGACACAGCTGATCACTGGAGATGTTTTTGATGTTTTGAATTTTGCATTAAAAATAATTAGATTTTTATTATAAGCAGTCATCACTGTACAGAGCAACACAGTTGCCATCCACATCATATTTTGAGGCCAGAGGTGTCCTTCCTGGATCGCATGACACATGCAGCCCTGTGCCTTTTTGGCACCCCCCCATGACACGCACACCCCCCAAAAGAGAGCAAGGCTGTGGGTCTTGGCTTTGGACACTGAGGGGCGTTTCCTCCACCACGCTTCAACGACCTTAAGGGCCTGCACCAAATCAGGTCTCACAATGGACCCTCATTTCCCTGTGTCACTGTTGACTTTCTCCAGCTGAGCCCATGGAGAACTTAATCGAATCCATATGTAAACGCATTATTGTCTTATTTTTGGTTTTATATATTTCACATTGAACGCAAGGCTCCGCTGAAAGGCAAAGGAGTCTTCTGGACTCAATTTATTGACTTATTGCTCACTGGTCGTAGCATGGGGCATTCTTGCAAAACGCCGACTGCTCCCCCATTGAACGGGTTCACAAAGAGCCGTGGGGGGTGACGGTGACCTGGGAATGAGGTCCAGATCACAGAAAGTAAGGCAAACACAAACATAGCCAACCCTGCGATACACAAGCACCCAGACACCCTTACACTGCCTCCTCAGCTAAGACAGAATTCTTTAAAACTCTGTCAAACTCTGTCAACAACCATACCTTGTTTTCTTAAAATAATGATAATATAACAATATGAAATTACATCCTCTAGCAGAGCTTTGTGGCATGACATCTACCAGCATGTTAAACTTCATTCCCAAGGCTATGGACAATGGCTGAGACTACGCTACTACCCGGCGTTAAACTCCTGCCTCCTCTGCTTACATTTCACTGCTGCAGAAATAATTAACAATTATCACAAATCCCACCAAAACACACCAAGAAATCTAAAATGGGGATCTTACCCATTCCACATTATTTCCGTGTGCCACTGAGACTGTAACCAAGTTCAATACAATGAGGGTGTGTGATTTTGCTAGTTCGCATTCTATTACAGCAGTGACAGGAGCTACAACAGGAGCTAGTGTTAGTGATAAAACCTGAAAAGCCTAATGCAGTGAGAATACCTGGATTCATTTACATTACAGCCCATTTAGAATTGAGTACTGGTGCTTTCATTTACATTTACAGCCCATTTAGAATCGAGTACTGGTGCTTTCATTTACATTTACAGCCCATTTAGAATCGAGTACTGCTGCTTTCATTTACATTACAGCCCATTTAGAATCGAGTACTGGTGCATTAGGTGTTGGCATTGTATCAAGCGAGAATGAGAATTTAGCACAGAATTATGGGATGCATATCGGATATGGTATTCGTGCAGTCCACTTTCCGTTGGCACTTGCCCATAGCTGTTGGGTATTATATATATAAATATACTGATTCCTGCCTTGAAAAATAAGAATTACTCTAAGCCAGCTCTTGACTCTAAAATATCCAACATAACATATCCAGCCTATTTTAGGACTAGATTGTCTTCCTTCCAGTTATAAAAATAAACAAACACAAAGACGACCACAAGTTTAAATTTAGAAACTTTTTTTAGTGTTACTCCACAATGATAGAGTGTGCAGGAGCACCGAAGAGCCAGACAGAAAAATAAGATGATATAGAACAAGAAGAAGAAAGGGTAGAGGAAGAAAAAGGAGGAAAAGAAGAGGAAGGAACAGAATAAAAGTATGGTAGAAGAAGACGAAGAACAAAGGATGGAGGGCCAGGAGAAAAAAAAAAGAAACAAAAGTTTTAGTAGGGGATGAAGAAAAATTAAGGAATGCAGGTGAATAAAAATAAGGAAATAAGAAAGTGATGTTTTTAAGAGGAGAAATTTTGGGGCACAGAATAAGAAACAGACACTGTCTCAAAGTAAACAAATAAGTGTGACGCGAAATTCTCAGAGTGCCATCCAATGACAGAGTCTTTGTCACAAAAACAAACAATGATAGTGAAAGAGCAATAGCGAGAAAGCCATTAAAGCAGACGGGACTGAAGGCAGCACCACCCAAATCCCCTGCTGGGAGCTGCAGTCTAGGGTTTCTCTGCACAGTCGGAGTGAATTTCTTATGACTGTATGTCAGACTTAATCCGTGCGTCATAAACACTCTTTCAGATGATCTTGCTTTGGCTCAATATGCAGAGTTTGTTTCTTCATATCCCTGGTCACAGATATCTCACGTTTTTTTTTTTTTTGCAGGTCGCCTTACAATGCAACTCCAAGACCTTCATCAAAGTCCCATGAATTATAACCAAGGAGAGGCCCAAGTCCTGCAGGACATACCAACTCCAAGGTATCAACTCACTTCCCCCACCCACCTCCTTTTTATCTATCGATTTGACTCTACATCAAGGGGCTTATTAATTTTGCATGCAGGACGCAGAGGCACTCAGTGTGGAGTCCAAACACAACTTCAGGCATCCATCTAACCACATTAGGGTGGAGAGTGTCAGCAAATTCCCCCATGGTCCCTTTTCTTGCCGAGAGCCACGCTGAAACTCAAAAAAGCAAATTCAAGCATATCGTTTATTTTCAATCTCGAGCTTCCCAGGGATATGCCTGGGCAGTTCCCTATCACCGCAGGCAGCAACCGGACATTATCAGACATACTTAATGTGTGCACATTTTGGTCAGTGATGCTATGGGGACATTTTGGAGAAAGAATTGCACTGGAGATTTTCAGAAACTGAAGCTGAAGAATGGCAATTAACTAAAATTTGTTTGAACAAGGAAGAGCGAGGAGCCTTGGAGCCAGAACACATGAACGTTTTTCTGGTAATGACAGACGCTTTTCCACCCCACCAGGTACTGTACTTTTGGTACAGTACTTTCCCATTTCCACTGACTTCGGGTCCAGTACCAAAAGTTTTATTACCTAAACTACAAAAGCAGATGGGATACACTATTGGCACTTCTGTATTTTAGGGTGGGACTCGAAAATGCTTTGTCAATTGGTCATGCAAATTACCTGCCTGTAAGCACAATACTGCTGCCATCTTGAAAAAAAACTCAGAATACAACCATAAACTACATAAAAAGACTAAATAAGTCCGATTTATTCGGAGAAACATAGAGAACAAGATCAGAATAATACGACAAGAATTTAAAGGACATTAGGGTGATCGGCGGAGCGAAACATCAACTTGCTCTTTTCTTAAAACAACTGCACACTATGAGTCTGTAACCGCACGGAGGTTACACAATGGACGGGAAGGCTCACACATGGTAGGTCATTTCACAATGGATAATACACGTCAGGATTACACATACAACACAGGTAAGGGTATACACGACGATCAGGAGCACAGTTGTTTACACTTAAACTCTGACAGCTATTTATAATGGGACATGCACAGGGTACTCTGGAGCATGCCAGGAAACGGAAATGGCTTCGCTACTTGGGGCCATCTCACCGGTGCTACAGCATTCTATGTAATTTACTAGAAGAGCACGGTATTGGAGAATTTCCAAATATTGCGCTGTGATTTTGTTGTAATAAATATTGGGGGTATTTTTAAAGCAAAAAGGACTTAAACATACATTTCTCACAAACCCGTCTAGGAGTGATTTAAACAGCAAGGACGAGAATGATTATGATCATCTCGGAGAATGTAAACTTTAAACTTGTTTAGGAAATATACTGGGTAATCTGTAAAAGGAATAATCAGTAAAATTTCTGAGCTAGCTAAGTTTTTTCCCTATGACAGTAAAAATGTTTTATCAAAACTTTAACCCCAGGTTTTACGCCAGTGGAAAACCAACAGCTGAAATTGCAGTACTTTTGGTAATTTCTCGAAGTACCAAAATTACCTGGTGCGGTGGAAAAGTGCTGAATGATAACAGGGTGATGGTACTTCTTAATCCAACACAGCTCTAGGATCACCACTAGGATGACCAGATAATCCATGTCATCCCAGACGCTTTGAACTACATCAGGTTTTACAAACTACTTTAAACCTTAAAGGCTCCTGTGCTTGGCTAAATTGTTCAGTTCTTCTTGTATTTTGACTGGTTTGTTTCCTTGATCGAAAGATTCATCTAGGTCCTTTTGATTGAAATGGTAGTTTGCAAATCCTGTCCTAGCTCAAAGTGTCCGGGATGACATGGATTATCTCGTCACCCTAATCACCATCCCAGCTGAACATCCAGAAAACATTCAAAGGTAGACATTAGCAAAGACTGTGATGCGTGAGAGGTGGGGCCAGGACACTGCTTTTAAAGCTCTGCCCTGATATGGGCATTTGGTGGCTTTCAGACCATGGGCATTTAGTCTTGTGTCCTTCACGGAACACTCCGGAAGATGATGAGGCTAATGGTGAGTATCAGCACTGTGGCTGCAGTTAAAAGCAATGGACAAACAGCATATTAAAAAGAGGGACAAACTGAAAGAGCCTGTGACTGTGTAGTTTAAAAGTAGGTCAGTGAAACAGCAGGCTTATCCCCACCGCACTTACAGGTGTCACAGTCCACAGCTGTGATCTCAGGAAGACGCCTGCGGCTTTTACACAGAAAATTACCTCATGCCGGGGGCTGCCAGCGGTTCAGCTTCTCGGTAGAGCCAGTGACCAGTGTGCCTCTGCCTAGTAATGCAGCCCGGTTACAGTGTCATGCAATTTCTCACATTTATCTATTTCACCTATTACGGTGGCCAGGGTACTCTGCCACTCTGTGCACCCTCTCAGCTGTTTACATATCTCAGAGAACTGCAGACATTTCAGTAGTCGTCTGACAATGACGTATGCATCCACACCACTCTGAAAACACCAGAGGTGGGCAATTCAGGTCCAGAGAGGAAAAGTCCAGACCAAGATTTTGTTTCAACCAACCAGTTGGCCTTAAAGAGTCACAGTCACAGAGTACTCAAGTGGTTGGTTGAAACTGAATCCTGGTCTGGATTTTTTACTCTCTGGACCTGAATTACCCACCGCTGGAAAACACCATCTCCATAAACTGCATCAGGGACCCTAAAATCCTACAGGAATGTGACCTGACATCATGTTATGAGAACCGGAATACCAGAGCAGGAACTGGCCGGCATGGGGGTGTGTGTACCACCCCATATTTAATTTGGCTTCATCTTTCCCAGATTTGATGGCTTGTCTACATCATGCCCCTCGTCAACACACCTGGCAAAGCTATTGGCTGAATGACACTTACTACTGGGGGGGGGGGGGGGGGGGGGGGTGTGGGAGCCTTCGCTGGTGAAGTGGTTTTTGGTAGGGATTGGGAAATTTTTTGGGGCCAGGGCAATGAAGGGGGAGAGGCCCTTTTCCCCGCGGGGG
>JAODKM010000103.1:1307226-1326342 GCA_026780845.1 Petrocephalus sullivani | reverse complement strand
GGAGGCAGACCAGGGGCAGGACGCAAGGCGGAGGAAAGAAGGTAGGAGAATGAGGGGAGGGGGGGGAGAGGGGGGGGGGGGGGAGTGTGTGTGTACCAGCGCTTGTGAATGTGGTTTTCGAATGGATGTGGAAATGTTTGCGGGCCATGGCAATGAAAGCGGAGCAGGCCTCTTCACCGCGGGGTGGAAAGCGAGGTCGTGTTCCTGTGTGAAACCAGGATGTTTTCCTGTGGTTATTATTCCAGGAGCCCTCCATTCATCGAATGGCACAACATCAAAACTCATAAACAGCCGTCAGGGTCAAGGTTCATACAGAAGAAGAAGAACTCATTGTGAAATCCAGGGTCGCGTTCCGTGTTCACTTTTCAGTAGTACCGTTTGGGGCGATCCGAAGGGAGCCTCGACAGCCCGGAGGAAAGAGAGGTAGTCAAGGGAGTACTGGGGTAATGGCAAACGGTGCACAGCAACCACATTAATAATGGTTTAGGACCATTTATTTTGCGTTTCTCAGACTGTTCTTAAAAATACATCAGCTATTATATTAAACAGCCAGTTTTCATAAGACATGTTATCCATCCATCCATCCATCCACCTTGGCAATATAGGACTGCAGTAAGAGTGCCTCAGGGAGCAAGGCAGGGTGGACGGGATGCCAGTCTAACACAGGGCGCTCTCAAGCTGCGCAGAACACCAGCAGAAACTCCACGCATTGGGTCTGAGGTTCCAATGCTAAACTCCAGAGCTGAGGCTGTAGTGCCATGCTACGCACTGAGCCATGGTGTTCCCAGTGATACAGCTATCTGAAGGCAAACTATGGAAAATGCCCTGGTAAGGAAAGCATCCAGATAGGGGGTGTGCGTGAGTCATATATATATATATATATATCACACACACACACACACACACACACACGTTTGTATTCCTGTCATTGTGTGGGGACTCTCCATTCATCTCTATTGGAAAAACCCTAATCCCAATCACAACACCCTTAACCCCTATCTAGCCCTAACCTAACCATAAGTAACCAAACAAAATAAAAGATTTTTGACATTTTTACTTTTTTCATTGCATTTACAGATTTTTGTGGGGACCTGAAAAAAACGTCCCTACAAGCTAAAAGGAGCCTGTGACCGGTGACCTGAAGCGTGCATTCGGTCTCCCTACGTCCGCAGACTTATTTAGTGGCAAACGATATTTGTGCCCCGCATTTAATGGCAAACGATATCTGTACCCCGTATTTAATGGCAAACGATATTTGGGCCCTGTATTTAATGGCGAACGATATCTGTGCCCCGTATTTAATGGCAAACGATATTTGTGCCCCGTATTTAATGGCGAACGATATTTGTGCCCCGTATTTAATGGCAAGCAAAATCTGTACCCCGTATTTAATGGCAAACGATATTTGTACCCCGTATTTAATGGCAAACGATATTTGGGCCCTGTATTTAATGGCGAACGATATCTGTGCCCCGTATTTAATGGCAAACGATATTTGCGCCCCGTATTTAATGGCAAACGATATTTGTGCCCCGTATTTAATGGCAAGCAAAATCTGTATCCCGTATTTAATGGCAAACGATATTTGTACCCCGTATTTAATGGCAAACGATATTTGTGCCCCGCTCTTTTCTTCCTACTGTCACCTATAATTGGAATTAGCGGCCATGCTTGTGGTAAGAGAAAGGGCTAACAGGTATATCAGTAGTAATCAGACACCATGTTAAAATAAAGTTAACTACAATTTTGTGACAAAAAAGGAGCAACGAATAACATTCAAATCTTGATTTAGAAAACTTGATCTCTGTTTTATCTAAAAAGCTATAGCAGGGTAATGAAGGTTGACCATGATGTATATGTGACTAAATAAGCAGATACTAGAACCAAAAACAGAAACGCAATCCGGCAGAATCCAGGAAATGTTAACAACGGCATACTGTGCTGTGACCTAACCTAAGAAACACCTGATACTTTGCTTAATGGATTCATATGAGCGACGTAACCCCGCTAATTCTGGACATTTTTTCGGTCGCTTGTTTACCATTTCCTCATTCGCTAAGCCGTGCACCAGGGAGTGAGAGGTTTTATCGTTTCCTGGGTTAAAGCGAGTGTTACTCTGTGCTAATTACCTGGCCTTATATGTGTCATGGACACAGGTACTTTCAGTCTGACCTGCTGCATGTTCAGAGCGTGTTCAGCATGTCCTCCGCACTGCAATCGGAGAAAGGTGTGAGTGTGTTTGCATTTAACTCATTCTACCCTGAGTGCTGAATGCAGAGAAAGGTTCAGTTTTGCTCAGTTAATGATTACAGTTATTGGGATTCTTAGCCTTCCTTGCTTATGACTGGCATTTTACAACTTCATTCATGGGATTACAATCCATGACCCCGCACCACAACACCAACTAAGTAACTAAGTTAAAAAGAGGACCCTGAGGTCAGACCAAGTCCAAATGAAGTGACAGTTATTACAGATATGCTTCTGTATTATTCTGTATTCTGTATATTTTTGTTGGTGTACATATTTCAAGACTAGTTAAAAAAATAGTGTTTAAAATAACTCTGTCTTCATTGTTTCACAGAATTTAAAAATTTTGGGGCCTTAAGTTAAAGTATAACTGAAGTAGTGTACTGATGAGTTTGGATCTGGGCTTAAAAGCCGTGTTGGCAAAACTACAGGAAGCAGTTCAGGGCCAAAAAGGGCAGACGGCGAAAGGCGCAGAGAAAAAAAAAGGAGCTTTCGTCATTCTGCAGTACCCCGCTTCCCAGACACACGTGGGGACTGGCGAAGGAGCGCCGTGTCCTTCCGCTGTGCACTCGCCTGTGGACTGTGGCAGTAGGGGCTGGCTGGCGGCCACCAGCAGCTGCCTGGCCTCCCCACTTGCTCCCTCAGTAACACAAGCAAACACTGTTAATAGATTCTGTGGCACTTTCCTCCCCTGACAAAAGACAATGTTTTAAAAGGGAGGTGGGCAGGATAGGCACATTGGAGGAAAGGTAGCGGACTGGGGGTCGGATGGTTTGGATACAGTCCCGTATGGGAATATTTAATAACAAACTTGAAAAATAATGGTGAAATCCCTTACCACATTCCCACGGCCTAACTGTAGCCTGTTTGACAGCAAGGTTATAAATACCAGCTTGTGGAACATGTCCAAAGTGAAAACAAGACACAAGCGCTCACACACACGCACACGCGGCAATTGGGAGGTCTTTCTGAGTTCCATGCTCCGCACGCGCACAGATCCAGTGCACACAGACGTGCACCCAGAGCACACGCGCGCGCACACACAGTGCAACAGGACAACGGGAAACCCTGCCGTATACCATGTGACCCACACGCACATATGAAAACAAGGGTAAACATATGGACATATATACAGCTCATGAGACGATACATAGCCACGTGGCAGCATCACAATGGAAGTAAGCCCTGAATGTGTATCGGCAGAAGGCCACGGGCTACACCTACAGGCATCGGCAGTTCAGCATTTGTGCAAGGGGGCAGGGTTCCCATTTGGTCCGCACGGGCTGTGGAACGAGAGGAGCTAGGCCAGGTTCCTCAACCACTCTCAAGTGGAACCGGCTCATTCAATGAACCAGCGGCTTCCAACTTAAACACTCTCTCCTGGATGCTAAATGAGCTGGGGATTCAAAACAGCCCACACCCCTCTTTGTCCTCTATCGCACTCCCTCTCTCACCCTGCTCTCAGCACACACAATGCTACATGTGTAACTGTTTAAGTCCCACCGAGGATTAGCCCAGGTATCCGTAACCAGCAAAAGCACCAGCAGCAGCTAGTTAAGCTCAGCTTAGCTCGCTCTAAAATCCCCAAAGCCAGCTGAGTGACCTAATCCACCATTAACCTGTTTGTAGATTTTGAGAGTAACATGACCTTTCCACAGTCAAGTTTGCTAGGCCGGCAAAATATGCCACTACGTCTAAATGCATACAACGGCAGGGCCTCAGACAGCTTTGTCACATTTTAATGACATACCTGTGCACCCAGGGAATTGAATAAATAAAATAACATTTTTCTTTTTATTTGTTCAGCAGCTAGATACCTTGTTATATAGTCAATTTGCAATGTGAAATTCAATATATATGAAATAAGCATTCTATTATTACTGGCTGCAATACATGGTTATTATGGTAAAGTAAGCTGGACAGGAAGATTAGAATAACAATGCTTATCTTGCCACAGTTGTGGATTGGTCCAAGAAGCAAAGTGCAGGATGCAAACAGCAGACAGGGGGAGACTGATGAGATTGCAGGTTAAAGAGAAAGAGATAGTGATATTTACAAGCCCTTTGTGAGATGGAGACTGGAACTGAACAAAGGCAGCATCCTCCCTGATTGTGCAAGCGAGGGCAGAGCTTCACAGCACCACTCCGCTTACAGCCTGTCCCACAGGCGCTGCCAGCTGGGCCATGCTGAGGCCTCCAAACCCAGATGGCGGGCTTGCCAGTCTGAAAGCCACCTAGGACTGGAGTCCCCTCTCTTCCCTAGCCAGACCACAGCACTTGGAAGTTTTCTTCAAGCTGGTTTCTCAATGGTGGAGAGTCACCCGTGCAACACGTACTCGCACACTCAAACAACCATGTTTGTATTCATATCTTTGTAGGGACTCTCCATTCATTTTTATGGGAAAAACCCTAATCCCAGCTATGACAACCTGACAGCTATGACATGGTTCCTTGTCATATTTGAATAGTAACACAAATGTTTCCATTTCTGTGTTCTTGCTCCTCTGCCCCCCCACACACACACACACACACACACGCACACACACGCACACACACACACACACATACACACACACGCACACGCACACACACACACATACACACACACGCACACACACACACACACACACGCACACACACACACACACACACACTTCCAACCCTTGCTATCCACTACTTCTTGCATGGAAAGTAATCAGGCAGGAAACAGGAAACCAAGTTGTTTTCCCTTCCTTTCTTTGAAACAATATGCAGGGAAGTCTGGTAAGCTGGACACTCATGTTTTTTTCTCTCCATCCATCCATCCCTGTACTCAAAAACCAATCTCTGCTGCTCTCTCCATCTGCTGTCTTAGATGTCAAAATATAAAAACGTGCTTGTTCATTTAGAGAATTTATGACTAATTACATTACCGCAGCGAAAGTATGCATTTCAGGATGCTCTCGGAACATGCATAGCATCAGTAAGGGGGTTGCCAATTCCCTGCTACTCTACTTCTGAAAATGTCACGATTAAAGGCTTATGAGTAATACCAATTTTTGGTATGACTGATTTGTGTCATGAAATAGAGGACAGATTTTTTTTTTTTTCTCTCTCCTCATTTTGTTTTTCTGCTGTGGTCTGGCGCCCAGCGAGCCACCTCAGCTGGACCACAAGTACCTCCAGATATGACCGTGCTGTAACTACATATCTGAAACATGGGGTAATGGTGCATGGCGCTCTGAGTCTACACACCAAGCTGCAATATGTAAAACATCATATTAAAGGGCTGCAGGTATTAGACAAACCACACGCATAGCCACATGCCTGCCCGTGTCACTTCAAAACAGGAAGTGAGGTAATTGGAGCAATAGCTGACATGGGGTAGAAGCAGCCCATACTTTTTAGTCAGACGGCATTCAGTGAAAAGGGTCAATCTATGATCAACTTTCTATTATCAATTACAGTCAATTACAGCTTATGAATACTGACACAGGGAATTATACATTTAGAAAGTCAAATGTGAAACTGCTAACAATTATTCTGCGTGAACTGGTGTCCATGCAAACCACTATTTATTAAACAGAAGGAGAATATTACATATTCAGTCATATTATAGTAATCCAATGCCTTTGTGTATATGTGCCTTAAATGTATTATATATGCCTGATTAACTACACAAGGACAAAAATCACAGATACAGATATTCAGAGATTCCTGTGACTAGGCTGGAGTGTGATTCTAACTTCAGGTTTTTTCCCTATAATGCCAGCCCATAATACACTTGAGAAATTCTTTGAATCACATGGCGGGGTTGCAATAATGACTTATGGATGACTTGCATCAAAGGCGGCAAACATTCCCCTCAGCGTTGCTTCCTTGAGAACTTTGGCTGAACCGTTGTGAAACCCCAGATTAAATTTGTGAGGCAGGACGAGAGAAACAGATTGATGATAAACACGAGATGTGCGCATGCACACGCTCACACACACATGGACAGGGAAAACACTGTCAGCATCATTAGGGTCTCCTGTTTAACGCATAACCTCAATCCAAATGTACGACACACAGATACTTAAAGGGCATGACATATGGCCATGTGTGTATGCGCACACACACACATAAACCACTACCAATCATAGCTAATGTGACCAGTTTGGAGATGTCCACTGCAGGCCCCATACTGTATTATTGCTTATAGCTCATGAAAGGCATCTTTTAAACGCTTTCCCTTCTCCTCTGCCATCAGCTTAAAATAAGCACATCATATTCCACAACCAGCCAACCTTTCGCTTACTCATTCAGAATGAAAACTGTAAAATACATGGAGACAGACAGGAACAATACATACCTTTATAATCAGCTTCAATGTGCAATGGGAGGGTGTAAATTTAGAATGACAGAGGGATTTCAAATGACCACTTTCAAACCGGGACGCCAGGATTGTGTCAGCTTGCACAACGCCCCCCCAGGTTCCTAGTAAAACGTATGTCTACTTTTCAATTAGAAGAAAAAAAAAAAAGAACCTCAGGCATATGGAGGAAGATAAGCTATCAGTGTCAGTCAGTTGCATATGCAGCACAGGTGTGGCCCATTCTGCTCCTACACTATTAATACGACAGGACAGAAATAAACCCATAAACTCCCATGTCTGCTTAGCACTCGATACCAAACATACTTATTTAAAACTTCCCTTCACTTGTCCCTAAAACATATGATTACACCCCTGGAATCGTCCACGACAACATGGGAAGGTGAAAGCAGATTCAGTGAAAGGCAGGGTTGGTACTGCCTTTGGAGGTGTGAGACTAGGCGGCGAACAAGCTGTAAAGCACCAGCTGTATGGCCATCACCTCAGCGGAGAAACGTGGCAGGACATCAGGCAGGGGGCTGCCCCCAGGGAAGGCCAAAGACACAGGCCAGCTGAGATTAAATAAGCATGCAGTACCTTTTAACAACCACAAACTGAAACACGCTAACGAGCTGTACCCCGCCAGAAAGACGGCCTGTGTCAAACACTAGGCCATTTCTGGTCTTCCCTACACTTCCTTTAACTGTCCTCCTGTATTGCTGATCATCTCTATAAGGGCTTCCCAGCCCCTGTCTTGGCCAGTATTCCACCAGGCCACGGAACACTAGGAGTGGGGTTGCCACCCTTCCCGTATGTTACAGGATCTTTCCGCACTGAAAAATGAAATGCAGTGATCGAACAAAAATGTGATTTATCCCACTTGTAAGAAGTGTAACATAAAATGGTTTGTGGACGTCAAAAACCCTATCAGTTATTTATGCAAAGAAAGGTCTGCTGTAGGTTCACTTGATCTCCTCCGTGGGAAATTCCTCTGCCATTCGTGGGGTCAAACCCAGTATAACTATAGTGTGTGACCTGAATTTTGTCTGAACTTTGAAAGCGGTTCTTTGGCAAAACACCCTGTTATTTGTTGTCTATTTGGTGAGAATTTTG
This sequence comes from Petrocephalus sullivani, assembly GCA_026780845.1. Taxonomy (NCBI): domain Eukaryota; kingdom Metazoa; phylum Chordata; class Actinopteri; order Osteoglossiformes; family Mormyridae; genus Petrocephalus; species Petrocephalus sullivani. Next base: position 1,318,653 of record JAODKM010000103.1, on the reverse strand, counting down.
ATGGATTAATGAATGCGTTACTCCAGCAGAAGACTGACCAACACAAAAGCGGGTGTTATTTATAAGGCAATTTTAATACTAATTGCACATGCTGCATATTAAATTAAATAAATTATGATTTGTACAGAAGCTGCTATTTACATGCCAATGAATGACAATGAAAAGTCTTCACATGAGCTTAGAACAACTGCAACATTGAAAGATTATATGCTGAGAAATTCCCCCAGCAGAAAAGTACCAGAACTAAAATCAATCAATAACCTGGACAATGAATTGAAAACAGTCAAAAGCACAGAGGACACACCTAAGGGTGTTCGGGTGTGGCTTCCCTGACAGATTCAGGGAGCCCAGCATTTTACAGAGGCCCTTGAATCGATAAAATAATATAATGGAAGGGGGTCCCCCAGGTGACATTTTGTCAGGGAGCCCAGAATCTAGCTGCTACCCCCTGGACACACCTCAGTTGAACCTTAGGGTTGGGGTGACAGGAACACTAGACTGGCTACTAAAATTCTGAGTCATCAAAACACCCTGCATTTTTAAAGTAACTTAAATGCTGCAGAGACACACCCTTTTAGATAGTTAGTTACGCTGGGCCTGTTTAACGGCAGTTTCCCTGATGGCAGTCGACGGTGGTTCAGCCCTGTGGCCTCCTGTCTCGCTCCTATCCTCTGCTCCCCATCTTAAGCGTGCAGGGTAACGGCCTCTTAGAGAGCCTGCAAACACCACCTCTTATCTACATACACAAGTGTCTCTCCTGTGGATCAACACTGACAATTAACTGTCTCTGAGTGACTGGATGCACTGATAAATCTTTTTTTCCCCCCCCCCATCTTCATGCTTGCGGACCTGACGAAAGAAATTCGAATCTTTAAGAAGTTTATACAGAGATAACATAATGTCAGCGAGAGGCTTTTTCTGTGTTGTGAAATATTTTTCCTCAAGACTACGTCAGCAAACTAAAGTAACATTTATGCTCTTGATGCTTCTGTAATAAATATTTCAGCCATATTTTGTACCATTTGCAGAACACTTTGCCCTGAATTGTTTTTGAGCCGATTTCTCAGAAGGTCGCTTTTAAGAATAATCATATGCAGCTATTTATTAATGTAGCTGCAAGGCAGCCAAAGGAATATAGCTTCTGTAATATCAGCACTCATGCAGATAAATTAATCAAAATCAAAAACCTTTTGGACTAATTATGTACTTTTTTTTTACAGAAAAAAGACATCCATGTATTGTAATTTTCTTTAATTTAACAAAGCTTCATAAAACGAATGCGAATGCAATAATAATAAATAATAATAATGATGATGATGATGAGGAGGACAATGATGAAGCTTCCATCACGCTGGCTTTTACTGTTTCCTGTTCATTTCCCCAAAATTAATGTTGCAGCCAGCCAAGTTTAATTGTTACTCATACAACTAACACCCATGAATTAAGGCTATTTCCTCAGTCTTTAATCTTCTTATAGTTTACATATTAAAGACATGTTCCATTTAGTGTTATATTGCATTGAGCAAGCTTTGAATCTGAGGTCTAATTAAATTGATAACTAAAGGAAATAATAATAAACTTCCGGCAAAGGACTTTGAACCATTGTATAAATATAATAGTATACACTCCAAATTGGTATAAGGGGGACTGGGTATTATATAGTACTTTGGCCAACTGACTTCAACAACGCAAACAGGCATTAATAGAGGAGAAAAGTCAGTGGCAGGAAGTAGTAGCAGAAGTTTTAAGTAAGGCTGTGGATGGCAGTATAAAGCAATGTTTTTACCACGCATTTGTACAGCCCACGTTGAATGCTGTGTAGAAATGGCAACTTCACAGGACTTGGTCGAATATGCCAAGGAGAAATGGCATGAATTTGCAGCAGGCTAGTGAATGCATCTGGCACAGACCAACTCAAAAGACAAAAAGCATCTGCTGTCTAAGGCGTTTCTAACCAGAACTGAGTTTAGGGTAAGTATTCAGTCCAAGCATTCAGTGTCTGCATAAAATACATCATGCATGCACCATACATGTGCATGATCTCACATCCTGTAGATTCAGAAACTGGGACACCGCAGGAAAAGCACAAATACTCTTGTAATCCTGCTACATGTTGCAAGCATGAGATATATACAGCAACACCCAGATTCATAAAACATTTTTAACACAATAAAAACCTTGCAAAATGTATCGCCATCCTGTGGTAGCTTAGCAAATAGCAATAAAAAATCCATCAAACCTGTTTATCTTGGTCACCAAGGGGCCTGGAGCCTATCCCAGACAGCAGAGGGTAGCTGGCTGGCCTACACCCTAGACAGAATGCCAGCCCATCTTAGGGCACATACACAATCATACACTAAGGACAACTGAGAGACAACATTAGCCTAACTCAGCGTTTCCCAACCCAGTCGTCGGGGAACACCGGACAGTCCACATTTTTGCTTCCTCTCAGCTCCCAGCACACCTGTATCAGGTGTTCGGTGTTCCTGATTGGCTGGGAGCTGGGAGGGAGCAAAAATGTGCACTGTCCGGTGCTCCCCGAGGACTGGGTTGGGAAACACTGGCCTAACTGGATATCTTTGGACTACAACAGGAAACCTGCACAACAAATCAAAAACATGCAAACTTCATCATAGTCTCCGTCATAATTATCATTTCTAAGCAAATTATACCCAAATCAACTGAGTTTTTGCCATGAACCTGACGTAACATGACTAATGTGGTTGTTCTCATCCACTGAATGCATATACTGGGGAAAGGAAATGCCAAAGAACAGAAACCGGTAGAACTTTTTTTTTTTCTTCCCCATAAGAGGACAAATAGCAGGACAGAATTCAAAACTTTTCATACAAGGATGCAACCAGCTGGAATGAATTCAAAATCTTCTCAGCTTCTTCCTCGTCATCCAATATGCAGGACAGCAGGTTCTGCTGAGAGTCACAAACCAACATATAGAGCTGTTCTCTGATACAGTGTATGCTGAGAAGCCAAACAAAACGCACAAAAACAGAAATAAAAACAGCCAAACATCCGCAGCACTATAATCAGTACTTTATTTGATTTTCCAAACATACGTGATTTTTTTATATATACATTACATGATGAACTAACATTAAAAGAAGAGAGAGACTGTAATAACACAAAGGAGAGTGGAAACTGCACCCGTGTTCTGCTAACAGAACATGGGATGTAGTAACAACAATAATGAGGCTGGGTTCATAATGCCATACGACTAAAGCCCAAACAAAAAATCTGCAGGGTCCACAGAACTTGTTCATATGAGTAATTTACCACTAAGCGCTTCCGCGTGGGAGGTGTTCAGCCTCATGAAAAGGACTGTTCACCCTGTAGCGCCGTGGACAACGTTGTCTGGGATATGTGCACACGCACTGGACAAAAATAAAAAATAAAAAATAAAAAACACTATTTACTGAGGAAGCAAAACGTAGATAAGGAGGTACTGTGTGTCCACGCCGAGCAGTACGGTGCACTTCCAGCCCGGACGATACAAGATTCACTTTTACTTAAGGCATTCACGTTTCGATTTCGCAAATTTTGCTCGCATGTGTGACGTGCAGTACATACAGGCGTGTCGCAAGGGTCTCCTGCACATACACTCAAGAGGGACTGAAATACTGTGTCCCACTGACTTCAAAGGCCGATAGTAAAAAGCCTGTGAATGGATAACTTATGCTGCTACGGGTAACCAGTTGGTTAGCTTCTCTTGGTTATAAGGCATACAATTATAGGCACAGAGATGTAACAGAGTGTACGTTTACTAAAGTATTTTTACTTTATGGATTATTGAGCAAAGACAACATCCAATTTATTTTATTCATATATCTATTCTGGACATGCATCTACTAAATATTTATCTTTAGGTTTTTATGTCTTTCACTGTACATAATACATTAATTTCATGCAGCCTACTGAAACAGCCTTTGTGAGCGGTTATAGTTCTTTATAGTTATCTTTGTTTTTGGCTGTAAAACTGGTTACTTGTCTCCCGTATCATTCCTAATCTGCTCTGAAATGTTCCTCAGCAGCAATCTGGGCCTCTCGCGCACTACTAGCGGTGTAATGGTGTAAGGTTCACAGTGTACGAGAAAGTCACACTGAATCGAACGGCAGAACGACAGTTTGGAAAACGAACAGATTCTGTTTGGTGTGCAGAAAACCCCGGCCTGCTGAGTGGTGGGACACAAACACCCCACCACACCTTTCCAACATCCAGAAAGAAGACAGACCACGTGTTGCCATAATAACAATGCCAACACGAGACAATGACGGAGACCACGACACGGGTGCTCATCGGACAGCAGCAGTAGTAGCAGCATATTTGATTTTTGTCTTTGCTTTCACCAGATACTCCATTGTGCAAGTTGTTGAGGGCAGGGGAGACCAGGCATACATATGCCATTGCACCCCTCATGCCCTTACACAGTACAGCTTCAACCATACGACTGTAACAAGAGTGAGACAATGAGGCCACAAAAAACCGGCAGACTGCTCCGATAAGTCACACAACAATTAAAAAACACCTTTCAAATAGTAGCTTATACTCAGGCTGAAAATGTTCAAATCTGTCAGAAAGAAAATCTTTTAATACATGTAGCAAGGAGGATCAATTTTTTTGTAATTTTTTTTTTTTTTTTACACGTGCAAATCCGTATGTAACCACACGTATAGTCAAGCGCGTAGCATGACGCGAGCTGTGGTGATAACCAACACTGTCAGTAAGAAGGAACAGGGAACCGGTGAGGAGCACGTTAAGAAAAACCATACAAAACCAGCCTTTGCCAGCTGTCAAACGGGCGAAGTTGGTGCTATGCGACACCTAGCTGATGCAATGTCTTGAGGTAATTGTCCAAGAACTGGATAATAAATACAAATAAGGCTACAAGAAAAAAAAATCCTGTAAAAAAAAAAAAAAAACGAAGTGAGTGGAGAGGTAGTTTAATTTGGTTCCACATACCCTGTCGTGCACTAGGCGAGAACTTGCAACTGACTACTTACACCTGTTATGGAGCTCTAGAACAAAAGCAAAGCTAGGAAATGAAATACAAAGAAGTTGAAAGGTCACAGAAATAATATCATGCTGTGATGCCGTACCCTCTAGAACCCACCGCAACAGCTGCGAATACATAGATTTAGAAATGACCATTTAAACAATCCAGATCTTCACTTCTTGATCATCAAAAGGCATACATGAATCAAAATCTCATTCACCTCTAGGTCCTCAGTGGGGAACACGGCTGTCACAGATGACCACAACCCCTCCTCTGTCATCGTATCCCATTATGCGGCAAATGAGGGTGGCCTCTCCAAATCTATACCATAATTGCCAGGTCTGTAAGACCAGGAGGCCAGTTCTTTAAAAAAAAATGTTGAGGTGGTAACTGCCCTTTTGGCACTTATGGTAATGGAGCCCTATACAGAAGCCATCCAAATAAAGTCATAAAAACAATAACAAAAAATGCTTTCCTACAGAAGGCAGAACTGACCAACAAACATTTTGCCCAAGCTAGTCTAAGTACCGACTGTACTTATGCCAGATCCACTGGGACCAAACAAACATCCTCTGGTCTGATCATCGCCAAAATACCCCTGAAATCTACACTGCCCAGCACTACGTACATGCTCCAACACTCCTGCCCAAATTTCAGTTTATGAGAAGAGGCCCACTGACTGCTCATTCCTGGTGTCTGTTGGCGCCTTGTTTTCATATGCCCTCTGGTCTCAGTTATAGTTTTGTTACTTTTCAGGGAAGGCAAGACTTTGTTAGGCATCAGAGTCACTCCTGGGAGAAGCAGCACCAGGCTTATGTCCTAAATGACCTTCTTAAAAGATGCTGTAGTCTGCAGTTTGATGCTCCTTAGTATTAACATGAGCGTCAAGCTAACTGGCTTCAACTCCAGGGCTATGATTCCTACATTGAAAACATTCGGTTGGATTTTTGATTGGCATTCGGTTCTGCAGTTTGATCATGCTTTTTTTCTTAATTTTTTTCAATGCATGATTTATGGCTTTATTAGTAAGCAGCATCATGTTTAGCATTTTAATCATTCTCATGTGCTAAACTCAAAGTAAGAAAAAATATAAAAATGGCATTTAAAAATACTGTCCTGCATCAATGATAGTACTGGAAATTCACAAGCCAAGTAAGGAATATATAAATAGACTAAAGCTCAATTATTTGTAAAAGAATTTTTTTTAAGTAGTTATATTTGCATATATATTGAGAATATTTAATTCTTAGTATAAACTATTTAGCCCTGTATACAGCAAAGAACAAATGAAGAGCTATTTACAAAATGCGACCACAAGAGGGCACAACATCAGCACAGAACACGAAGGAAGACCTGCACCTTAAAATCCAGCGCAAATTTTAAGTCCAGTTCAGAGTCTGATGGAGGCAAAGTCATGTAATCAAATTGTAATCAAACGGCATATAATTTAAATGAATAGATTGTTATTGTTTAATTAATGAATAATCAAAGATTTGATAAAAATTAATTTTAAAACAAAGTAATGCCCCAGCATTTGCCTGGACAGTGCACACTGATGCAATAATCCCCGGCTATATCCTTACATAACCACCAATTGTAGACATCAATCTGTAGGGGCTTCAGCATGAAATCTCTGGCTTAGTTCTGCACCTCTCGCCAAGGGTACAAAATATTCATTGAATAAAATACCTCAAAAAATTGTGAGTGCACATTAACAACAACCTAACTTTTTAGTGGATAAATAGTAACAAAATCCATCAGTGAAATTACATTTGGTCTATAGGTTGTATGTCATACGACGCTAATCACGACTAGCTACCTAACACTAAGCATAAGGCATCTAATGCATTACAATTGTATAAACAAGTATTAAAAGACAAAATCCTTACTTGCAAGCTCCTTTTAAGATATTTTATCCATCTTTCAATTTGTGTTGTACAGTGGTAAGGCAGGTAGAAATGTCCGATAAGGCGTTTGAATCTAAAACCATTATAAAAGCAGTATCTGAGGGTTTATTAAAAAAATAAACAGGGAGTAAACCCAAGAGAGCAGCAGCTTGGAAAACATGCATCTCCAACAGACATTTCAGCTGCATGGCCATGTCGGAAAGTATCTGAGCAACGTGTAAACACTACAGTGGGATTCGGCAAGTAGTGACCATGGCATGTAACGTAAAGCTGGGATACTAAATCAAAAGCACACCCTCCATCAGACCCTGATGTGCTAGCTTAGAAGTGGTCATAGTTCTGTGTTTGTCCCCATCTAAATTAGAAGGCAGCTTTCACTAAAGGCAGCAGTATCTGCAAGCGTCGTCACGACGGCGTTTTTCGGCATGCGCGCTAGAACTGCAGAATACACTGCAAAAGCCACACACAAACATACATTATGTGATAATACGACTGATTATTCATTTCTTTGAATAGAAACTTCTTCTTAAATATAGATACTCTATATCTCCCTTTATTTATAAAACTATCCCACAATCCCCTGCAGCCATTCCTACAGTTGCCTCCTCCCACCCCCGGCGCCCCAAGCAGCAGCCTAACTGATTTGTGATCATATGACCTGGGTGACCCTAGGAGGCCTCGCTGCCGAACACTTCCAGCACGAGCGGCGTGAGCTGCATGCTGTGTTCGGGCTGGAAGGACAGCGAGCGGTACTGCTTGGAGTGCTCCTCGTTCAGACTCCGCAGGTCCGCCAGCTTCTGGATCATCTTGGCGTACAGCAGCTGCCCGCCGGGGTGATTGACGCGGATGTAGGCCTGCAAGACCTCCGAGAGGCGGTCCTGCAGTGCCTCCACGCGGGCGTGGTCCTGGACACCCGGCCGGTCTGCAAGCAAGGGAAGGGGAAAGTAATTGAAGAAAAGGCTTCACTGTCAGTTTAGAAAATGGTAGTGCCCCCAATCAAGTCCGTACCAGGAGACAAGAGGCAGATAGCCATGAGCAGCACGTGCTCCTCCTCGTGGAGGTTCAGTTTCTTCAGGCCCACCTGAAATTTGACCAGAGGTTCCAGCAGCTCCAGTGTGTGACCAGCTGAGGGGGGAAAAAAGAATCAGGCTAATGTCAGAATAAAACAGCCTGAGGCATGCAGGAGCTTAAGGGAGCTTAATGTGAGCACCCTCAGCATGATGGAATTCGGTCAAGGGAACTTAACAGGAGAACCTGATGCATTACAGGTTAGTAACTGGAGTTTAATGCAGGGAACCTAAACATGAGAAAATATAAGGAACTTAGGCATGATGGAATAACAGTTATGAACACTTTTGAAGTGGAAGTTCACCAGAGGATACAGGTCAATAAATGGAACGTTTGGGAGCCAAAACTGAGTGTAAGGCAAGTTATTAAGATGAACCTAACCATGAGTGACCTTCATAAAAGGAACTTAATCATGAAGGAGGTTAATAGAAGGAACTTACAAAGAGGAACCTAACCATGGGGCAGTTTAACTAGGGTGCCGTAACCATGAGGAACACCGAAGGTTTCTGGACTGTGATTCTCACCCTTGGTGACATCGTTGATGCAGTACTTGTAGTCAGGACTGCCACAACTCCAGGACATGTCCTCCAGGTTGAAGGACTGGTTCGAGCGCAGCATGATGACCTCGATCACACTGGACTTCAGCAGTGCAATTTGGTCCTCAGCTGTCAGCTCCCTGAACATCATGAGGGGGAAGATACCATAGTTTACAGCCACGAAAGGGTTATTTTGGCCAAACAGTGATGCACCACATGACTTCAGAAGCTAAAAAGTTATTACAGGCAGTTATGAGGGTATGAGGTACACCCATCTTCGTACATGATGTTTCAATTACAGAAAGCAGCATCAGAACACTGATACATTTTCTCTTAGACTTTGTTTAACACCAGCCAGTGGTGTTTACATCAGAAACGCTCGTTTCCCTAGTGCTCATTCGGCGGTACGAGAGCAAACGGTACAAAGAGCTCACGATTTCCCACTGTTACACCAACAGCGGCCGGCCGACTGGCTCATCGATGTCAATAAAGGGCGTACTGAGCGTCAGCAGCACATATGCATAATGACTAACCTCGCGTATTATACTCTATCAGTATATTGTTTCATCGGTCTATATTCCATAACCGCTATTCCAGAACAGGGTGGTGGATAGTCCGGGGCCTATCCCAGGAAACACAGGTCACTCAACTTTTTTAGACACTATAAATCATGTAAGGCATCTAATGCAATTATTACAATTGTATAAACAACCATTTACAGACAAAATCCTTACTTGCAAGCTCCTTTTAAGATATTTTATCCATCTTTCAATTTGTGCTGTACAGTGTAAGAATGTGCGATAAGGCGTTTTAATCAAAAACCAGTATAAAACCAGTAAAAGCAGTATCTGAGGGTTTCCGGCCTGTTGGAGGGAAGTGGAGGGAACCTGGAAGAAATCTACTCGAACAGAAGGCAAACATGCAAATTCCACACATAAGGCTGTTGGTGGAGACAGAACCCCGACCCTGCAGGTATGAGGCTACAGCTCTAAACACTGAGCCACCGTGCCACCCAGGGAATGGTCTTACTCCAACTGAAGGTGCATAACACCGTGGACATGCCAACACACTCTCAGACAAAGTCCAGGGGCCGATCCACACCTGAAGCCTGGAATCATCTTGGCAAAGCCGATGACTTTCTGGATGCTGTAGCTGACCAGGTCAGCCAGGTGCGGCAGCATAGAAAGGCCCCCGGCGCCTTCTTCGTTGGACTCAGGGCTGCTGTTCTGGTCCTGGTACATCATCAGCATGCTGCTGAAGTTCATCGGCTTCATGTCCGTGGACTCTGGGGCAGGAGGAGGGGAGCCTTTCAGCTGACGCCTGGGTGCAACCAGTCAGTCACGCCCGAGACAAGAGATCAATTTCTCCCCTTGCCCTCTGTTTTGTTTAAATATGGCGTGTGCAAAGATATTTGAGCGACACATAGCCAAACACTTAAATGGCTCTAATGAGCATGGAGAATGTTGCCCACGTTATAAAACACCCAAAGTGTGTTTGAGGTTTCAAGTGTGCATGGGACAGGAAAGTGACTGACTAAAGAGGCAACCGAGTGAAAGAAAACGCCCACATCGCTAGATTCTTTTAGATAAATGCTTCATATCATCTCCAGAAGTCAACCTAACTAATAATTATCACCAAGACAAAGCAGTACGCAAACTACTGTCTGTCTATGTGCATCTCACTGTCCGTATCTTGTAGTGAGATTTGTAAAATTAAGGTTTATTGATGTTTCTGTATGCAGTTTCTCCTGAGGGTGGGGAGTGGATAATTAGAGACGTTAATTAATTCACTCCTCGTACGCTATTACATTTTAGAATGCTTGCTAATTACCACTCGACCAGAGTGCTCATCAGCAGTTATCGATAACAAGTACTGCTGGACTTGACTGACCTCTTTGTCAAAAGTATTTACAAGCCCATTTCCAAAAAAGTTGAGATGCTGAACAAAATGTAAATTAAAACAGAATGCAATGATTTACAAATCATTTAAACCCATATTTAATTGAAAGTAAAATAAAGTTGGGACAGGGGCATGTTTACCACTGTGAGGCATCGCTGCTTCCTTTGACAACACGCTGTAAACGTTTGGGAGCTGAGGAGACCAGTTGCTGGAGTTTTGAAAGCGAAATGTTGTCTCATTCTTGCCTGATATATGATTTCAGCTGCTCCACAGTACAGGGTCTCCTTTGTCGTATGTTTTGTTTCATGATGTGCCAAATGTTTTCAATGGGTGACAGGTCTGGACTGCAGGCAGGCCACTCTAGCACCCAGACTCTTCTACTATGGAGCCATGCTGGTGTAATATGCACAGAATGTGGTTTGGCACTGTCTTTTAAAATACACAAGACATTCTCTGAAAAAGACATTGTTTGGGTGGCAGTTTATGTTGCTTAAAAACCTGTATATATTGTTCAGCATTAATGGTGCCTTCCCAGATGTGCAAACTATTCAAGTCATGGGTAACAATGTACCCCCGTACCATCACGAATGCAGGCTTTTGAACTGTCCACTGATGACAAACTAGATGGTTCGTCCCCTATTTAGCCCGAAGGTTGAAGCATCCATCATTTCCAAAAAGAATCTGAAATTTTGATTCGTCAGACCACAGGGCAGTTTTCCATTTTACCTGAGTCCATCTTAAATAAGCTCGTGCCCAGAGAAGTCGGCGGCATTTCTGGATCATGCCTAGATGGTTTCCTCTTTGCATGGTAGAGTGTCATCCTGCATTTGTGGATGCGGCGACGAACTGTGTTCACAGACAACGGTTTTCGGAAGTGTTCCTGAGCCCATTCAGTGATTTCCATTATAGAATTGTGCATGTTTATAATGCAGTGTAAGGCCACAGGCCTTACAGGCCCTGCCAGGACTCTCTGACAAGCCCGTACTGACCCTCTCAGTGACCCAAGGC
>JAODKM010000103.1:1286001-1307126 GCA_026780845.1 Petrocephalus sullivani | reverse complement strand
CCAGAGGCTGGGCTTGAACCGGCGACCTTCCGATTACAGGCACAGAGCTTAACCTGCTGAGCCACACTCTGCCCCCATTGGCATAAAAACCGGTGCTGAATAAAATCACAACGTGATGTGGGGCATTTTGTACTGAGTTCGAAAAATGGCTGTACTATACAGCAGAATGATGTTAGATATTAAATCTAACATCGCATGTCATGCAATGCCGTTTTTACATTGCTAGTGAGTTACATTAAGACGTTTTCTTACTTTCAGTTCTGTACGGAAATTACGGACAGCCCAGGGGGTTAATGTTTCACTAACACATTCTGACAAATCGCAATTTTTAAAATTATTTTATTTATTTATTTTTACTTTGTTCATTGTTGTTTTCCGAGTTCGTGACTTTTTTCAGGACAGCAGTTGTATTGTGTTTCAGAATCAGGATAATTGGTACTGGTTTTGCATAACCAATTGGCAACGAAAATCTTTCAAGTTACGCCCCAAAGTACCAAAGAAGTTTCTTTCAGCACTTAAACTCTTTTGGTACTGGTACTCGACCAGAAGTCAAAACCAGAAGTACCGTACTTGGTGCAGTGGAAAAGCGCCTCTCGAGTCTACCTCTCTGGTAGGCCCTCTTTATATCCAATCACCTTACTGACCTGTTGCCAATTAACCTAATTAGCTGTGAGATATTCAACTAGGTGATTTGTTTTAGCATGACACATCTTTTCAGCCTTTTATTGCCCCTGTCCAAAATTTCTCTGAAATGTGTTGCTGGCATCAAATTCAAACTGAGCATATATGTCTCATAAAACTAACATTTCTCAGTTTCAACATTGTGAATGTTGTCGTTGTTCAATTTTCAATTAAATATGGGTTCACATGCTTGCATTCTGTCATTTACATTTTACACAGGATCCCAACTTTTTTGGAAATGGGGTTGTATCCGTTTGCAGTCACTGGACTGCAAACAGTAAATTGAGGTAAATCCTCAATTTAATGAAGGAACAGATGGAAATGTGTGCCAGGTGAACCAGAGAGTACGTCCTAAAAACAAAAGCACCCCAATATGGAAATACTACTTTCATTCATAGATCCTCTGGCAAGCTAAAGTAAATCAATTCTTCCTCTTAAACTCTCACCTTCAGAAACGTTTTGTATATTACTATATGGTGCAAGACAGTGTGAAAATACAGGCCTCTTCTGGGTGCCAAACAGGACATGGGGATGGGGGATGGAACAGAAAAACTTTATTCTCATTCACTAGATATTATAGGCATGTGGATAGAATAACATACAAAATGAGAATTAAACTGAAAATTCTGTCACTGTGGGCCATAGCTCCCAGTCACTCCTCTTTTCAAATGTGCTGTAAACTAGCTCGACACCCTTATCAGTTAGAGGGGTGATCACACAGGGCCGCGCCCCCTTCCTAAACATACACCCCATCTTCAGGTTTCAAAAAAAGGAGCGAGAAAGTTCACCGAACTGAAGTTAACTGTTCCCATGAATAACGAGAGTTACGTGACAACAGTGGACTTATGTATCAAATGGAAGAGAGTCCATTCCTGAAAAATATGGCTTGATAGAGCAAACTTCTGAGAGGAAAGTGTCCCATTAAACTGAAGAGGTACAGCAGTGTAAAAGAAAAAGACAACATTTTTTTACATCAGGAAGCAAAAGTAAGGGCAGCCAGTTTCGCAATTAACTTAAAAAGTAACTACTTCTGCTGCATAATCAGCCTCAGTTATCTACATACTAAAAATATCAGATTTGCGCAAGACTAGCAGACACATATGAAACATTCAGCATTTTTTCACGAAATGTAACCGCTGCATAAGGAACAACGGAAAACACTGTCAGTGCAGACTTTTTGGCCCATTTGTTGAAAGTCAGGACGTGATGTCATAGGACTACCAAAGGACATGCATTAGATGCAGTGTTTAATGCCACGCCCTCTAGCACGGGGCCGAGACGAGTCATTCTGCTTATCCGGCACTTCTGCAAGAACACGCGCGTGTTGCCATTATGCTCCCTGAAATCCTGGCTTGGGGCCTCACCTGGGGAGTGATTGACAGAGTCAGAGGAGGTGTCAGACAGCGACTGGAGGGAGGCTGCGCGGCTGGCGCTGCGTGTCACCGGACCCTGGCGCACCGGGGGCTGTGTGCCATGCCAGGAAAGAGAAGGGAGATAAACGTCACTGTGGTGCCTTCCTCCACCATGCTACTGGCAAGCGCTTCATCTTATGGCAACAGATATCCAAGTAAACACATTTAACACATGTGGAAGGTGAAACAAGGCAAGAAGGAATTAAGAAAATGTTGCACTGCGTATAATTAAATGAATTAAAACTATACGGCTGTATCGGATGGGCTTATTAACCCTGTATAAACAAAGATCTGCATTTAGGTACACAGACATACACAAACATGCATTTATAAAGCGGTGGACAAAGTAATATGTATTAATATAGTAATATCAAGTACCAAGTAAGCAGTAGGGTGACTCTGTATTCAGGACAGCTTTGGTCCTTTTTGAAAGTATAGAAACACCTCAGGTACTTTGACAGAGGATGGACCGTGAGCTCCAGAACATTCTTTGTGGAGGATGGAAGATGGCTTTATTCAAGTGACTGTAAAACCACTCAAATATGTTCACCAGTGCACAAGAGGTCATTTTCATCTTGGAAAATAGAATATCATGAAGAAACTGTTTGCACCATAGGGAGAGTGGATATGTAAAATGGCAGCATATTGCTTGGTCATCATATAACCATGCAGAGGAGTCTTCAGAGCTAATGACTCCTATAAAATGGTTCCTCATACCAACTACACTTTATTATACTATATGGACAAAAGTATTGGGACACACCTCGTGATTACCTATTTCAGATCCCTTGCCACAAAAGTATTGGGACACACCTCGTGATTACCTATTTCAGATCCCTTGCCACAGGTGAATAAAATCAAGCACCATGATTACAAACATTGGCGAAAGAATGAATCATTCTGAAGAGCTCAGTGGATTCAAGCATGGTATTGTCACTGGATGCCACCTTTGCAGTAAGTCAGCTTGTGAAATTTCTTCCCTACCAGATACTCCACAGTCAACTGTGAGTGTTATTATCTGAAAGTGAAAGTGTTTAGGAACTAGGGTTACCACCTAGTCCATGTCAGGGAGGACACTTTGAGCTAGAACTGGATGAGCAAACCATCATTTCAATTAAAAGGTTCTGGATTTCACTTAAGCACTGCACTCTTGTTGTGTGCTGATATAATCTCCTATAATCGTGCATGTACCACTAATGTTATTGTGAAACAGCTGGATGGGTTTTTCAATCAAGGAAACAAACCAGCCAAAGCACAAGAAGAACTGATGAAATAACTCCATCCTTTCATCCATTTTCCATAAACCCGTGTCCTATTCAGGGTTGTGGAATGCTACAGGCACCAACCCAGGATGGGGCACCAACCCATCACAGGGTACACTCACACACTGTTCACTCACACATGCACACCTATGGGCAATTTGGCAAATCCAACGTGTTTTTGGACTCTGAGGGGAAACCGGAGTACCCGGAGGAAACCCCACAACAACACGAGGAGAACATGCAAACTCCACACATGGAACCCTGGCAGAGACTTGAACTGAAGGTGTGAGGCAACAGTGCTAACCACTGCACCACCGTGCCACCCCCATATAGGAGCTTTCAAAAGTAGATTGTAAAACCTGAAGTAGCTCAGTGTCCTCCCAGCCATGGATTATCTTGATAATACAGTGAATAATACAGTAAATGTTCATACATCCTCATTAGACAATAGTGAAGGTTTGCTTTGTTGGCCAGGACACATGTTCATCGTTTATGCAGCCACAAAACTAACCCGGAAACGGGAGAAGTCTGAGTAGGAGTCGTCGTAGGTCTTGTGGTGCGCCTCCACCAGTGTGGCGATGACCTTGCTTTGATCCTCCGTTAGCCGTGGCTTCAGGGCTTCCCTCTCTGCCTCCTCTGCCTTTCTCTTCTGAATCAGGTCCTTCTTCCTCTGTACCTCCTCATCCGTGAGGATGACTAGGGAAGAACAGGGGAAACGGTCACACCGGCTTGGATTAGGAGAATGGATAACACCCAAGGACCACTTCTGCTTCAGGGACATCGTCCTGTTGGGCAGCACAGAAAACACCCTCCTCAGTGCACTGGCGATTCCGTGAAACAACTTGGATGGATGGATGGATGGATGGGTGGGGTAAATGTTTGGCTACTAGGGAAAGTGCATAAAATCTACTTTCCATTAACTTCCAAGGCAGACTGAAAACAAATGTCTCTTAAATAAACAAAGAGAAAGACAGCCAGATAACACTGGCTCACCAGGCTTCCTTTACATTTTTTGGTGTGCCAGACAGATTTTCTGATGCTGATCACAGCAATACCTTCCATAATTTACACATTACATAAGGTTTTGTTATAATTATTGTAAATCATTTGCATAACACTGGTCAACAAAAACTTGAGTATAAAACAACTACGGGTTGTTTTGTACCTTTTAATACTGATTTATGAAATGCGTTCATAATTTTACTCTCACTCATAGTTTTTCAGTGATGTCATTTTTAGGATATATTGATAGCATATAATTCCTTATGAAGAATGTATGAGCATACTTCAGAGCAAATTTAGGGAAAATTATTTTATTTCTGAACATTTTCAGGACTTTACAGAAGGGGGGTAAGTACTGTAAGTCTGTTTTGCTAGAGTTTACAGGCTGTAACATTTTTGGACATGTTGAGACAGGGTCCTGCTCTCTCTCTTATATGGAAAAACGATATCAAGTGAAGTCCCAGTCTGCTTGCTGACTTCTGCTGGACCCTGAAGAGGGATGCTTCTGAGGCCAAGTACAGCAGAAAATCGTTCACTTGTCCTTTTTAGACGAGTCACTTGCAACATGCACATAAACTGTAAATATACATATAGTGTAAGGTTTTGTGTGTCACTCAAAATCCTTGCGTGGTTCAGATATTTGAATTCAGCACAAACTATACTGTACAATTCACCTATTTTGATTTGTGAAACAAAGTAAAAATTTGTTGTCCAGTGTAATATAAACAGGTTAATGCTGAAGGATTTCCATCACACAGGCAATGGAATCCCCTTTGAGAATCAGAGGAGGCTGAGGACGCCACCAGTAGGGAATTGCAGATGGTTTCACACACGGTAAAGAAAACAAAATGTGCCAAATACAGACTGGAGGTGTAGTGAATACCCCAGACGACGGCCACAGTTCACAACCCTTTGAAGAACATTCTCTACTCTGCATTGCTGCTGTCTGAGAAATGTGGCCGGCCTGGCTTTCCTTGCTCTACTCGCATATTCAGATAAGGGACTGGTGTTAAGCATGGGCGCGCACAAAGCTGGGGATGGCAACCTGAAGCCAGTGAATGAGTCAGCAGACAACAGCCAGGGCCGGCTGGAAAGAACCTGATTCAAACACTGTCATGCTGAACAGAGATGGACTTCGCGAGAAGGGCCCAAACATGGGCTCATGCAGATTTCATCATGCTAGTCAAATAAAATATAAGAAAATATACGAAAATAATCACTGCATAAGTGTAGTCACACGCAGTAAACCAGTGATGTACTTGCAAAATCACTGACATTTACCAGTTGTTGATTTTCAAAGTTTTTAGTTAAGAGCATTTATAAAAAGTCCCTCCCTTGCATTCGTAGCTTCTGGGTTAGGCTCTGGACCCCTGTACAAAACAGGCAGGTATAGAAAATGGATGGACGGCACTACTAAAAATTCCAATAAGACATTTACAAAATGTCCATATTTTTGCATTTATATCAGCTGTTAGCTTTTCTTTTTACATTTTCACATTCCTGCATAACAGTGCTGTTGTTATATTGTACAATATGCACTTTATTGTATGGTGGTATTACACGTTTCTACAGTATTATTAGTTACAATATCATTAGTTAAGGTTATTAATTCATCATATATTTATTACAGTATTAAGTATTTAGTGTTTCTCTGAACTTTTCTCTCTGTATCTCTGTATTTAATAAGTATTTACATTTAGCAAACGCTTTTGTCCAAAGTGACATAACCATAAGAATCACAGAGCTTGGCCGGACACTCCCTGGGCTAAATGAGGATAAGGACTTTGCTCAGGGGCCCAACAGTGACATCATTCTGTTAGCCACAGGATCTGAACTGGAAACCTTCTGATCACAGGCAAAGCCACACGTCACCACACACTGCCGTTTCCAGTGCACGTCCAGAATGGCTGCCCGGTAACGTGCTCAGCACGCATGCCCCCGCGGCGGCAAGCCACGTCACTCACATTCCTTCATCATGCCGATGTCCACGCAGCGCTTCAGCCGGCAGGCCTGGCAGTGCCGGCGGTTGTCTTTGGTGATTTTACAGCTGCCGCTGAAGGGGCATGTGAAGTTCGCCTTCCTCTTCATGCTGCGTCTGAGGTACAGTGGGGACAGCCAGATGGGAGGGCGTGAACAGGAAGCCGACGGCATGGGGATCAACGGGATCTTCCGCTCTGTTAGCAGGACCAAACCCTAAAGCCATTTCACACATGCTCCAACCTGACCTCCATCCCCCCCCCCAAACTCTCACCGCAGAAAAAAGGGACAGAAGAAAAGTTTGACAGAGTATTAAAGAGACAAGCCAGCAACCTGAAAAAGTAAAAGTTTACATTAAAACCTATTTTAGAAATGACACACATCACATATACACCGATCAGCCATAACATTGAAACCAACGACAGCCGAATAACATTCTCTCTTTACAATGGCAGTTGTCAGGGTGCTAATACATCATAGGCAAGTGCACAATCAGTTCTTGAATTTGGTGTGTTGGAAGCAAGAAAAATGTTAGAGTACGGATGTGAGTGATTTTGACAATGGCCAAATTGTGACGGCTAGATGACTGGGTCAGATCATCTCCAAAACAATATGCAGTGGTTATAACCTACCAAAAGTGGTCAAAGGAAGGCCAACTGGTCAACCAGCAATGGGGTCATGTGTGGCCAAGGATCACTGATGTGTGTAGGGAGCAAAGGATAGCCCATCTGATCAGATCCCAAAGGAAAATTACTGTAGCAGGAATTGCTAAAAAGCACACAATGCATTGCAGCTTCCTGCGTATGGGGCCATGTAGCCGCAGACCAGATTACCCATGCTAACCTCCTGTCCACTGCAGGAAGTGCCTACAATGGGCACATGAGCATCAGAACTGGACCATGGAACAACTGAAGAAGGTGACCTGGTCTGATGAGTCACATTTTCTGTTACATCATGTGGACGGGCGGGTATGTGTGGGTTGTGTGCCTGGGAAAGAGATGGCACCATGATGCACTACAGGAAGAAGGCAAGGCGGCAGAGGCAATATGACGCTCTGGACAATGTTCTGCTGGGAAACTTCGGGTCCTGGCATTCATGTGGATGCTACTTTGACATGTGCCACCTACCTAAACATTGTTGCAGACCAAGTACGCCCCTTCATGGCAACGGCCTTGTTCAGCAGGATAATGTGCTCTGCCACACTGCAAAAACTGTTCAAGAATTGTTTGAGGAACAGAAAAATAGAGTTCAAGGTGTTGACTTGGCCTCCATACTACCAAGTTCTAAATCCGATCGAGTATCTGTGGGACATGCTGGACAAACAGGTCCAATCCATGGAGGCCCCACCTCGCAATTTACAGGACATGAAGGATCTGCTGTTAACATCTAGGTGTCAGGTAACACAGAACACCTTGTGTAGTTGTATATCGATGGTTCAGAGCTGTTTTGGTGGCAGGAGGGGGAGCTACACATTATCTGGTGGTTTTAAAGTTATGGTTGATGTGTATGCGTCTATAAAAAGAAGTCACGGTCATGACATGAAATACGAAATCTCATTTTGTGGCTACAGAGCATATGAAAAGACTACATGCCCTTTTTGAAGTTGCATGTTTTTGTGATCTAAAATCAAGATACGTCATGCCAGACATTTTTACATATTTTTAATGTGACCTTACAAAAAAAAAAAAAGTTCAAGAGAAACAGAAATTGATAGTCTGTAGGATAAATAATGTGAATTAGAGAGCCTACAACACCCTGGTTTCATACATGTGCACACCCTTTAATCATGGGGGCTATAGCAGAAGTAACATTCAAAATCATATCATGTCTGTCCTGTTTTTTCATGGTTGCATCCAACTGGGAGAACCATGGTCTGCAAAGACCTTACAAAACATCTCTGGAAAATTACAGTCAAAGTCTACCGATCAGGTGAGGAATATAAAACAGTTATGAAAGACACTACATGTAGTGTGGACCACTGTGAAGACTATCGTAGAAACTGTGGCACCGCAGGCGCATTGCCCAGATAAGGACAACCCTCCACAGATGATGATAAGACATGCAGAAAACTTATCTAGGAG
Organism: Petrocephalus sullivani; assembly: GCA_026780845.1. NCBI lineage: Eukaryota > Metazoa > Chordata > Actinopteri > Osteoglossiformes > Mormyridae > Petrocephalus > Petrocephalus sullivani. The sequence continues at coordinate 1,298,711 of JAODKM010000103.1, read as the reverse complement.
GCTGCCAAGAGTAAAGGAGCTGCAGGAACCTCTCTCAGTTATGGTACTGGTCACTTCTTACACGTGACAAGCTCCCACATTCTGTGCACGTATGGCCTGTGGGGTATGGTGGCAGCCATTTCTCACAAAGAAACAGCCAGGATTACGCAAATCAAGCAAAAATACATTTAATCACACCAAATCATTTGGGAAAATGGGATACAAGGCTTAACTTTCTAACCTTAATTCTAAGAGATATGTTTGGCACAAAGACGACAACATCTCATCATCCAAAGAACACCATACCTACTGTGAAGCATGGTGGTGGAACCATTATGCTTTGGAGCTCCTCTTCTTCAGCTGGAAAAGCGGCTTTAGTGAAGACAGGTGGGATAATGTCTAGCTCCAAATTTCAAGATATTTCTGGCCTCTGTCAAAAAGCTGAAGATGAAGAGAAATTTCACCTTCTGACAAGATAACGACCCAAAGCATGCATCCAAGTCAACCAGGGAATGGCTTCAGCAAAGGAAGATCGAAGGCATGGATTTGCTCAGTCAGGGCCCATAGCTCAATTCCGAGGAAGAAATGTGGAATTACTTAAACATGCTGTGAACTGGAGGTCTTGATAATTCAAAGGAGCTTGAACATTTTTTTTTTCAAGGAAGGGTGAGATGAACTTGAGAAGTCAAGGTGTGCAAAGCTGATGGAGATATTCACAAAAAATAGTGCCGTTATACATTCTTGGTGCTTCCACATTAATTAGGGGAGCTCACGTATTCTGGTAGGATGTTCTAGGTTTAATTCTTTGTCCTAGAAGTGATCTATTAATATTTCTCAGTATATATTTCCCATTTGTCATATTTAAAATAGAAAAATGCCTGATATTCCTCATCTGGCTTTCTGGTTTCACATCAAAACACCTGCTTCAGTAAGGGGACAATCAGACTTTAATCAGACTTTGCTTCCGAACATTAAGGAGGCACAGCTCTGATGGCGGCCCTTCTGCAGATGCTTTACTTCACCTGAAGAAGCCCTTGCAGCCCTCGCAGGTCATAGCGTTGAAGTGGAAGCCGGTGGCCTTGTCCCCACAGACGCCACATATTCGCGGCACGTTTCTGTCCGACTCCTCCGAGCTGGCAGCCGAGGTGCTCACCGTTGTGGCCTCCATCACTGCGGGGAGAAGAAGTGCTGGGCTTGGCGCATGACATGCAGGCTTCTGAGACCTGTCTTAAAGACCAGCAGGCTGCATCTTTCACTCCTGGTTCCTTAAGGGGCTAATGCAATAAGCTACCGTAAAAATGTTTAGATTAAGCTGTCGGTCAAATAAATTAATAACGCAGATCCCTCTTAGTACAAATATCAAATAAACAAAAATTGTGACTTGGGTAGCAGTTAGCAAAGTGTTTAACAAAATGGACACACATGCCCCCCAATCCATCTACCTCTCTGCACACTGTGCAGGGCCTTGGGATGCTGGGTGAATTTCCCCGGCAACACAGGGTACAAGGCAGATCAGTCCATAACAAGTCATTTTTTCCATTCACATACTCAATTCAATTCTTTCGTCCATCACCATTAATTCCATCTTTAATGACTGTGGAAATCTGATGGCAAAACTGAACTAAAGACCGTTAATTGCTTATCAACAAAAACATCCTAAAATGCCGTACTTTGAAACATCTTCATAATACCTCTTGACATCGAGGTCTCCATCACAGAGAATTTCTCAGCTTTTTCTGGTCTTTCCACTCTCAATTGATGCTATCAATCAGCTGGCTAGACTCCTCAACATTGTTCTCCATTGTCCGCAAGGCCCTCACAGGAACTTCCTCAAGTTGTTTCACAGAGGATGGCGCATAGCCAATCAGATATGACGGCTTCAAACATCCAGCTGGAGCAAGAGCTGTGAGTACTCCAGCTTCGCCCCAATGCCCAGCGTATCAGACCCTCAAGTCCCATACAAGCCCCATCTCACACAAAGGATCTCACCTTTGATTATAGAACCTTCCCAGTTCCGGTGCCCAACTCCCCCCCCCAACCAGTCCTCCATATTTATTGCCATCCATGTCTAAACTCACCTCCTCCCTGCAAAACCCCAATACCTTCACTAAAGCTGTCTGAGGTTGCAAGTGGGAACCAAAGAATCGGACAAAATCAAGGACCTCACAGTTCCACTTCGGGTGACCAGTTTTCCCAGAAAATAAGATGCGCGACTGTTCACAGCACCTTTGCACCACACTCTTAGAACCATCATCCTGCCAACCATGATTCACTCTAATATGTAAAATATGTCAAATCTGAGGCAACAACAATGCTACACATTATATTTGTGCTTCAAAGTGATTACAATACCCCTAAAATGTGGTTAAGCGTGCTAAAATTAAATACAGAAACTGGAATGGGCTAGATCTGCCAAATATAATCCAGAATCAAGAACAGACTGGCTGCTAGGCAAGGGGTTTGACAATACACCCAAAATAATTCAGAATTAACCCATAGACACACCTTCAATTCTAGGAAAGTTGTGCCAGCAATGAAACAAAAATGCATATTTTTCTCAAGAAGAAAAGGCAGCAGGTACTGGACCTTACAGGTTCTGTGCATGCAATGAGCAGAAGCTTCCAATACAATAGTACAAAGCCACATGCCATCTTGCTCTCCTTTTTAAGACACGTATACATATAAAGGTGAGACGGAAGTTTGGAGTCAGTCGTTTTCCCAGTACGAGAGGAGCAGTTTTAGAGGAAGGTCTTTCTTGGAAACTATCTGAAATCATGTACTGTGGAACACAAAAATCAAAGATACTACGCATGTTCTACAAGCTGAGACAACCTGGAAAACATCAAGTCCCTTTGGGCACCCACAATGACCAGGATGTGCAAAAACACATCAGATCCATTCCTGTGACCACATGGTCTAAATGTAGTGAACTCAACCTATGTAGGTTAACCACTTGAGCTGACCGTTTTCAAGTAATTCTTTGTTGGATTATGTTTAATATCACCACATATAAATGAATAAATGAAATCAGCCCATAACAGGTTCTTCCTTTTGACTCAAAAACAACTCAGGCTGAAAAAAACAAAGTTCAGTTCCAGTCACTCCGAAAATCCTCGTATTTTTTTGCCAGAACTGTCAAAATGGATTTTAGCCGTTCAGCATCGTTTGCAAAATGTGACATTAGGTACTACTACTGTTGCATAACGTGACAACCTTTCTGTATGAGTAAAGTGCCAGCTCACTCACAGGTTTGATGGTAAGCCGGTCACATTCACAGAGATCACGTGAGTATCCAAACAACGTTAATAAATCAGTGTAAATTAATTAGGAAGGGAACTGGCCACCACACCCACCACTTGACAATAAAGGAGACACATTTATTAAAATTTCAAATACAGGAACAATAAAGGATCAAATGAGAGATGACTAAGAATACAGATTTCCTCAGTTAAGTCTGACACCGTGTTTAATGAAAAACTTTAAGCCACCAAAAAAAAAATTAAACAAACTGAATCAACGTGTCAATGTTAAGGTACTATACAAAGTACAATCTGAGGGCTCTATACAACAAAACAAAGAACTAAATAAAAACAACAAATTAAAGTTTCTGAAACTATTTGCCGGTCAACATCGAGAGAAATTCTTCATTTTGGCATTACCAACCACATTATTTTTTTTTTTTTTTTAGAAATGATACATTTGTGAAAACGTTATAATTACTATGGGATAAATTTCCACGTAGTGAATGAGCATAGGGCGGAGCGAGGTCACCGGTCTGTATTTGGGTGATCTCCCGCATTTCCATGGTGATTGCTCACTAGCCTCCTGCTACAGATTCCGCACTTAATGAAACCCAGCTGGCCCTGTGTAGACTAATTGCCTTATTATGGTTTAAACAGGGTCAGCTGGGTGGATTTAAGGGAAGTGGTGGCTTATGAGGTGTGTTGTGGCCACAGCGGTTTGAACGTTAGTGGCCCCTTTGTGACGTTTGAGTTTGGGGGTTGAGTTTGCCATTTAAAGGGGCCATGGACCCAACTGGTGCTGTTTTTTTTCCTGCAATAAACACTTATCTAGTGCCTGTGTCCTACCCTTGTAGCCAAGCTGTGCGGTGGCACTAACAAATGGGAATGAATCTAGCCGAGAACAGAGGCGGCAGCTTGACATTCTGCTACCACTAGCCCTGAGAATAACCATTTGAGCAGCTCCAACTAGGCGTCTGAGATGTTAGAATGACTCATGCTCAAAGAGAGTGGCCCATTTCCACTCAGGCAAACACAGGAATTAATGTTTAACCCATAGTAGGTCAGGGTGGGGAGTCAGACAGACGGGGCAGGTCGACAAACCAGGTGACACAGGTGGCCGGCTAAGGTGTCATCTTCTAAGGGGCCACCAACACAGTGGCGACCGGTGCTGCACCCCCAGCACAAGGGGCACGGAGAGCACGCACTATCTACAGCGAAGTGAAACTGGCCGGTGAGGCTCTCTGGCTGGGAAGGGGGGGGGGGAGCTGCTGGCAGTGCATAGAGCACTGCACTCAGGCTACTTCTACCAAATAAAAGTACTTTAATAACTTTAAAAAATCAGAACCTGAATGGAGAATGTCCATTACATTAAATGAGTACAAAATGGACCTGTGTACCAAACAAGACTATACTCATTTTTGCATTATGATTTTTATTGAATTTTTGTATGTTTTGTCAATTCAGATGCATATTAGCTTAAATGTACCTCGCTCTGAACCGCCAATTAAGTTTAACTTTCATAATTTTTAAACCAAAAGCCTAAATTGCACCTCCCCAGGAAAATCTATCTGCAATTATGTGCAATGCTCCATTTTCTTCTTCATAGCTTGTAAACAATTCTCTTTTGAATAAAATGAAACTAAATTGCTGGATTTACTGAAAGTGATTGGAAAGTGCAAGGCAACGTGAATTTCTTTTACTGCAAAATGGACACATAAAACTGAATCACTGTAAATAAATAATCTAACTATATTGACTCATATTTAAGCTAAACAAAAAGGCAAAACCCATCAGAATATACCATACAGTCCTTTTGTCCTTTGGATTGTCCATGACGAGGTTCACTTCTCCAAACCCGATTAGCTCCGAATCTTAAAATTAGCCGGTGCTGCCGGGATCTTCTGAGTGCAGAGAGTGTTGCTACCCAACACTAAATTAGAACTGTTTACTTTCCATGTTTGGAGAACTATTCCTCAAACATCAAATTCAAATTTGGGCCACCACAGCTTAAAGTTTTCCGAAACCTCAGCGAAGTGCCGCCGAGAGAGGGCCATTAAAGATGGGAGTCCGAAAATACCGTGGCCCCACGGACGCTGCGATAGGGGCACAGAGTCACAGATGCGACAATAATCAGCTTGTTCATGACCAGGCCAGTGTTTGCCGATGACCTCCTTATTATCTTCTGCTTATCTTGGCAGAAAGGGAAAAAGTGGCGGCACCGTGCAGCCAAAAGTGCGGGGAAGACCGAGGAACATAATAGTGGTCCGCTTGTGTGAAAAGGCGACGCTGCAGCTGAATGAAACGTGGCATTCGGGACAACAATGTCCTCTGTGTTTTGATCCGGATGCTAAGTAGGTGGCAGATAGTCCGAAAACGGGCCATTTAGGAAAACTGCTGGGGGCCGGTGCAAGACGGCAGAAAGGAAGTTTGGGTGGAGAGCGACATGGAGCGTTACTGTGTGGGTCCGTCACATTCAGCCGCCTGCGGTAACCGCGCAACTGATTACTTTGTAAAATTCATAGCTGAATCTAAAAACCATTACACTGTTAAACAGAATATTATTTTAATCAATATTAAAAAACTAAATTATTCTATATACATTTCAAATACTTAAAAATGCACAAGAACCTCGATATAAATGTAGAGCAATTCATAAATAAGTTGAGCAATTTATATATTTTTATATAAATATATATATTTTTTATATAACTTATGCACAAATGAATGATGGTGGAAATAGCAATTGTTATTAGAATTGTACAAAACAGATTCTGATAAAAAAAAAAAAAAGTTAAAACTAAACCACTGTTTCCAGAGTTATTTTTCAATAAATATTTTTTAACAAAAAAATGCTTGCGTAAATGCCGGCCACAGAACGATCCCAAAGTGAGCACAGTAAGGAGGTTACAGACCCAAGCATTAAGAGGGCCTGACAGGACTCCCCTTGTGCCGCCCAGCCAGCTACTCTGCGATGCAGGCTTTATGGCACGTTTGCTCCCATGAGGCACTACAGCTCCTCCACATTGCCACCCTGGTGGCAAACATGGGCTTGACCATCATCCCCCCTCCCCTCCAACACCTGTTCTAAAAATAAGGGAAACCTATGGTTGGGTGCCCAATAAGGGAAACTTGTATGATCACACCTTGAGTGAAAGAGATCAATGCAGTTGATTAATTGAGCCTGTCCCACCCCTCACCACTCCGTGATTTATGGAGCCCTCAGCGGAAAAGGGGCACTTGGACATGGTTTCCACCCGGTGTGGTCTAAACTGCCATAAATCATACCTGCTCCTCAACACTAAAATGCAGCCCCAAAAACCAGAGCAGCATGCATCATTTCGGCGTACCTCCAATTCGGCTGAGCCCATCGGTTATAATATTATTCCCACGGCAGCTGTTGTTTCCTGGGCATCCAGCTGTGAACCCTGCAAAATTCTTTGTTCAACGGCTTCAGATCAACGAAATGTCCATAAGGTAAAGCAAAATTAAAGATGAGGTGAGGGTGTGTCAGGGTCAAAGCAAACTAAGCAGCACGGCACTCCTCTTGGGGTCAGGCCTGTACCATTTTACTTGGGGGACGTTCAAACAAAACAAACCAGTGATTTATACAAAATGCTGGGAATGAGGGACAGGCAAAGCCATCTGGTACCACAAACTCAGCATGCCACACCTCCCGAAAGCTTGTAACCAGTTTAAGGCCTCAAGCAGAACCTTTCCTGTCAGGGGACATTGGTTTCTATATGTATAGTAATTTTGAAAACATAATCAATGCATAAATAAATGTTCTGCATATTTATTTAATAACAGCTCCAGGTCAGCACAATACATCTAACCATATCCGCATAGGAGCTCCATCTTTCCTGACCATACGTAAATTAACATCAACAGGAAAACCTCCTTTGTGTTTGACAATCACCCAGAAAGACCCCAACAAGGATGCTAATGTTATGCAACCTTTAAACTATGGGCCGCCATTCTGGAACTTACATGAATGTTAGTTACTAAACAATGACTTCTCGGGGCCATTCCTTTGTTCCCGATTTCTTTAGTGGTGATGTTTAATTCAGGTGGCAGTACTCTACTTACAAACCCCCAGGGCTGTGCAAGTGTGGAGTTTGCATGTTCCCCCTGAGTTCATGCGGGATTCCTCCAGCAGACTAAAAACTTACCCACAGACTATGTGTGCCATGGACTGGCATCTCAGACACACTCTCCTGTGCATTCTGGGACAGGTTCCAGGATCATAGTTAATGATGGATGTATGGATGGACGAAAAGTCCCGTTTATAGGTTTAAGTCATAACTACTGGTGACAACAGGAGGAATTTTGTGTCATTTTGTGTTAATTTTGTGTGTGTCATTACAGACAGGGGGCGTACTTGGGCACTGCTACAGCCTGTGAATGTGCCCTCTCAGGTAGCCTTAGGCACTCCCTCCCCACACGCTCCTTTTCGCAGCTGTACGCATTTCATTCATTGATTATATTTCAACTCTAGCACCTACTTCCAGTAATTTATGAGACTGAAGTTTAGCCGGGCAGTTTAATCATACTGCCCAGTTGTAAGACAAACAAATGCACTAACTAAGTTGCCTTAAAATGTCTGTTGAAGTAATATGAGGTTTGCTTTAATGCTCTTCTTACAAGATAAAAAAAATCTATCGATATGAGATGACTTCCACTGCAATGCGAGACTACTCTTATCAACATGCACTTCCAGATTAGTATAAGACTGAGGATAAAATGAACTCAGAAATAAAATCCACCAAGTATTTCAGTCATATTTCATTCAACTCAAAGAGATTTAAGAACTTTTGATTTAAGAACATATCATACACATCCATGTAACACACAATTTGGTTCGTCTGCGTGTTAGTGATAAATAAATTATATTATGCATATATACAAACATACACAAAAACACGAATATATAACCTCACACTTTCTGCATGCTTTACTTCAGAGTAATGCGTCATTTTTGAAAAGTTCCCCTTTGGTCTACAATTCTGGTGTCAATTAACCAAACGAAAGTCAGGAAAACAAGCAGCTCAGCACTTGGCAGTGAATGCTACTCATCTTCTCGTTGTCCAGCATGCGTCACACCACTCCGAATCCCACGCAGGAGCAACAGAGGCACTTTGACGTAAGGTAGAACAGGCACAGGCCACCCATCTCATGTCATGGGGCCACCCACGTCCCGGAAGGAGACGGGGCTCCTTCCCCAAACCGCCGGCCTTATGCAAGGCTGAACACGGAGATGTCTGGCTAGTTTTTTTTTGTGGCTTGGGGGTTGATTTACTTGAGGGGTTTTGCTCAGCTGGACATCTTAGTCCTCCACCACCCACACAGCAGCATGCCTACAGCAATCATCAGACCTCAACCGGTCAGATCACCCCCCCCACCACCCCACCCACCATCTTCCAGGTTTGGCCTATGACCTATTATATACAAAGAAAGCAATCAATTTGGTAGGGACCTTATGAAAGAACTACACACTCCACCCTTTAAGACATCCCAGGAAGATAAAGAATCAAGAAAGCAAAGAAACAAACAGCATTTTCCCAGAAAGCACTCTCAGAATACTGTGTGACCAAAAATTGTGAGATGAAATTGGGGGGGGGGGGATGCAAAATAAACTACTGAAATGCATCAGCTAGAAGGACGCAAAGCCATTGCACAGGGCTGGGCTTGGGTCATCTTTGGTTTTTCTGTGGCAACTGATCATGAGCTGAGTCAAAGAAATTCAGCTGGCCCTGTCCGTACAGACTGAGCTGCTGGTGCATTACACAGGCTCAGCCGAGGAGATGCAGGAGAAGTGTTGGAGGAAGCAAGGCGGAAGCTTCTTGGCTTTTGTTTGCTCCACTTGTTTGAGCTGTAGGTGTTCCTTCAGCCAGTGCAGCACTGCTTTATGTTTCATTCCTTAAAGGAACCCTGTACCTATTTTTTTTTCTACGGAAAAAGTTCTTTGTTCGATTCATCTCTGCTGTGCTTGTCTCAGATCACTGTGCCGCAAGAAAAGATTTTTAAATCACTGTATAAAATTTAACTATGCAGAAAACCAGCTGCACTATTTAGAAGCACAGCATCAAGGTGAGCCAAGCCAGCTCGCAGGAAAGTGACGCATTCTGTACTTCCAACCTCAATAAACTGCCACCTTCAAAATGCCCTTTCAGCGTCAGTGGCTGGGTTCCAGGTCTGTGACCCTCGTTATCGATAGTCAACGCCCCATTCCCACCGCCACAGCCAGCTGCCCACCAGACACGCCTGAAGAGCGAAGAACAAGCGGAAGGTGTTGAAGCTAGCGGGGTCACGCCCCCGAAACACATGTGACTGCAAACCAAAAGCTCCTCCCACTACGAGACAGGCTGTGTAGATCCTGCACAAATAAATGTCAAAATGAAATCGAACAACTAAGCACTGGAGATGATATCCACTTACAGAGTCAAATATACAAAAACAAAAAAAAAAGTGTTGCAGAAAGAGATGGAAAAATAAGACACCGTTTTTAATAATAATACTTAAAATGTACTTCTCATTCTGGATGTTTTCTGCAGAAAATGAACATGAAGATTCAAGGAAAGCCATTGGATTTACATCGACGATATTACGGAAAAGAGTCTCCATTGCTTTTCCATGTCGACTTCCTTTTTCATCATTTACAAACCCTCAAGAAAACCTTACGAAACGGTACGATGTGAGAATAAAACATTAGGCAATATACAGATAAAATACTGTTGCTTGCACTCAGAAAGCACATTATCACATCTCCTTCTAAGAGACACTTTCTAAGAATGCATGCACTTCCACTGTAATTAAGAACTTCCTCATAGTAGCACGCTTTTGTTTCTAAATGAAGCTATCTTCTGTCAATGCTCGGGATAGATGCATTTAATTTCCATCTGGAAGGCACAATTATACCCGCTGCCTCGCCAACGTGGATCAGCAAGCTTCTGAAAGCTTCTCAAAAGGACCCCTGGCTTTGAATCACGAGCTGTTTTCCACAACGCTTTCACACAAACAAATAACCCGGTACTGTGCTTCTTGAAACGCCAAAACCATGTGCGAACCCCAGCGCTCCTGTTCTGCACATGAGCTCCGACGCAAAGGGCGTGTTCAAATAAGTACCAAATGTATACGCTAGCAGCAACTGCATTCTTGGGCTGAGGAAAAACCCATCGCAGCTTTAAAGAATGTGAGCAACAGGCTGCGGGCTGCGCGTTTAAAACTTTTAAACTGAACGACAGAACCACCCCTATACTTATACAAGCACAAAAAAAGGGAACTGTAACCAAAGTTTAAACATATCATTACATACTGCATCACATCATTTTTCAAACTGCCAGAAACTTGCCTTCTCCCACCCAGATTTCCAGAGAAAATGGAGGGAGGGGGGTGAATAAGGGAAAATGCAGACGCTGTGTTTTACTGCATACCTTTGGCCAATTCACTACAAGCACAGACATAAAACAAATCTGCAGCAAGCAGACCTCAAATGACCCGCTAAGCACAGTGAAGCACTGTGTCTGGCTCCAAATTTACACTGCGCTGCCTCCAAATACAAAAAATAAAAAATAACTAGGGGACAGGGCCGGTAATGTAGCATTCTAGCTTCCTCTACCTTGCAAAGAGCAGACACAGCTTATCAGAGGGTTTGCTATAACCAGGCGGATGACTGTGACACCCAGGCCTGGGTGTGAGTGCATGTGTGTGTGTGTGTGTGTGTGTGTGTGTGTGTGGGTGGGGGGGGGGCATTTGAGGGGCCCTGTGTCTCGTGTCCAATTCCAAAATGCTCAACGTAAGCCCTCCTCTCTCCCCTCGACAAAGCCCCCATCCCACCTCCCGATCCGGCCATGAGCAGCAGAGCAGATGCCCCTAAAATTGGGCCTCTTCAGAGACACAGTCAGTATAAATAAAAGCCTATCTTTCCACGGCCACTGAACGAAGGACTCAAAGAGGGGGGCTGACGGCGTAGGTGTTGCAGTGGCTTGACCAAAGGCCAGATATATCTGACGTCAATCTTCCCATCAAGGACACACGCACATTTAAAAGGCCTCACTTCACGTTGTACTCCTCCCGCCACAGGCCCGAACGTGGTCATGCACCCAATGCAACAAAGCCCGAAGGAGGCAACTGAAATGGGCTGAGCAGAAAACGGAGTATCACAAACACGTCCACCCCTGAGGATTCCTCAGCTCTCCCTGCTGCTCCATCACATGCTTTTGACAAGTGTTACGCACAGCCCGCTTGGCAGAAAACAGAGCAATGGTGTGGAAGTTCAATTTCAGACACCTCTCAGCATAATTATATTTCCCTAAGACAGGGTGACCAATCTAAACATTACAATCCATATTAAAAGGTATAATTTGTTCCTGGGAAAAACAAAAGAAGTGTGATGAAATCCCAGGGATAATTTCTCAGCTCCGCAATCTTCATCGATTAAAGAACTATAATAAAACAGCCATACTGATTATTAGCATCTAACCGCTTAAATAAAATAACTACATTTATCCAACAGCATAACTCTCACACAGTTTGTTTAGATATCAGTAGAGATCAGAAATGATTAAGTCACGTCACTCTCACTGTCACCATGACAATGTCATACCAAGGCAATCAAATTAAATTAATTCAAGTTATGACATTGGCCTAAAATAGCAATTCTATCCGTCCTGATATTTCAGTGATGATTCAAAGCACTTTTAGTCTCCCTTGTCAATAAATTGCAACACCTCTGTACATACTTAAATGACAACCACCCAAGGATGCCTCTAGCCTCTTCTAACAGAGGTGGTACAGGCTGCTTCAGTGTAATATCAAGATATATAAATTGGGACATATTATAATGTTAATAGGGAGCACAGCCAACTAATAGGGCATTAAAGGTACTGGATTTAGGGAGACCTTCAAACTGCATAAAACTATTCATTGAATTAAGCAATTAGAATGTCATGGGGTAATTAAGGGTATTTATGATAACATTTTCTTAAGTAATACATATGTCAGATAATTTACCCACCATTTTCATCAAAAGTTGTACATTAAAATGACAATAATATAGCATATTCTTGTTATCACATCGATGTAATAGTTAAATATCATACCCAAATAGGAAAATAATCACTAATTTGTTGCATAATTGAGAAGCAGAATACACGTTCATAAATCTTCTATGGGATGCCTTCATCATCCCAAAAATGTGACAAAAAAAAAAACCCTGAGGTCTTGATATAAACCGTAGAAATGAAGCGGTGGGCGACCCACATTCTAGCCACGATTCACTCACTACCATAAAAGTGGTTATGGAAATGAGTAGTTTGGGACAAAAGCGAAGGGCAAGCAGCTCATTCACTACCATACAGCTAGTTACGGAAATGAGCAGTTTGGGACAAAAGCGAAGGGCAAGCGGCTCATTCAGTACCATACAGCTGGTTACGGAAATGAGCAGTTTGGGACAAAAGCGAAGGGCAAGCGGCTCATTCAGTACCATACAGC
>JAODKM010000103.1:1256803-1270088 GCA_026780845.1 Petrocephalus sullivani | reverse complement strand
TATTGACATTCTAAATTTCGTTCGTAGGATAGAATTTAGGACAGTTTCTACGAATGGTTGATAAATGAGGGCCCAGGGCTGCCAGACTTGATCTTTAGACTGTCACCACCTTTACCTCAAAATCCAATGTACCTATCTGATTAAATATTTTATAAATTTGTAATCCTACACAGCCCTAGTGAATTTCGGAAATCATCACATGGAAATGCAGCCAAACAGGCCTACCTCCTGTCCTGTGGGTCAACGCTGCTGAAGGTCACACTGTTGACATGGTAGTGTCTCCTGAAAAACAACCTGCAGAGGAAAAGAACAAATATTTGTCCTGGCATTTCACTTCAACATAATTTTTTTTGCACAAACATAAAATGACGCAAATTGAATAGCTTATTAACGTCTGGGCCATCTACAACAAAGATCCCTGTGTGACCAGTTGTAAGTGATGTTCACAGCACAATTGGGCATACATACCTGCGCTCCTGGTCGGTGAGTGTGATTCCCTGAGCAGACACCTTAAAATGCACCTTAATAGCCGAAGCACGAGGGTCTTGAGACAAGGTGGAGCTGGCTGCTTTGGAGACTGCCTGGGGTCCTGTCAGTGATTCTGTCTCTACTGAACTTAGGTACAGCACACTGCAGGCTGCAGGGAGACGGGTATGCATACACCCTACTGTCACACCTATGAATATTGTCACAACTCCTTTTCATGCATTAAATTAATAAAGTTCAACGACTGTCCTAAAACATGCACATAAAGACTACTTGTCTTTCCAAAGCAGGCATACATTCTTTTGTCCTTGACGCTGTCTTTCTGAGTTCCTCTGCAAGGACATTGCCAGGAGATAAGGCCGCTCACCTGCGCCCTGCTTGAGCAGATCTGCTGCTGTGCAGACGATGTCGGCGGTGTGCAAGTCCTGGATGTCAGTGACTATGTCTGGGATTTAAAAAAAAAAAAAGAAAACTAAAATCATCAGCAATATACAATTCCCATTAAACTGCACACCATTGTCCCTGATGTTTATGGCAGTGTTAACCATCCAACCATCCATCCGTCTTCCACAACTGGTTAACTACAGTAGCACAGGGTTACAATGAACCCGAGAATCCCAGGAAAACAGGACATTAGACAGGATGCTAGCTCATCAGTGGGTACGCCCTCATACACACAATTGTGTATTCTGGGGTTAGGGTTAGGTTAATATGACACCATATAATTATTACTATTATTAGTATTATTAGTAGTATTATTATTACCAGATTTCAGCCCCCCCTGTGATACTGACCAAGATAAGATGGATGAATTATAATTAAAACATCATACTAAATTTAGAAGGCCAGGATCCCCTGCAATCAAACGATTAGCCTGGCAGCACCTTGCATTGGTTCTCTGTGGGTCTGCTACTCACCGGACTCAGGGATGCGGAGTAAACATGGGAGGGAGATGGGCATGATGGAGTGCTGGTACACCAGCGAGGAGAGGCTCCCTGGGAAAGACAAAAAGCTCACGCCAGTGCCTGGGGAGCTGCTGAGAAACCCAGCACTGCCATTCAGTTCTACATGTAGGGTACATGTAGGGTTAGAGGACTGATTGGCTAAAGAATTCTCACACCTGGGTTTGAACAGCTGACCTTAGGGTTATCCCGAAAACCTGCATACACACCAGCCCTTTGCGGATAAGATTGCCCACCCCTGATCAAAGGGATTTCATTGTTGAAAGGTATCAGTCAGTAGCATGTCTACTGCTGCTCAGACATGTAACTTGTTTGATAGAATCCTATGTTCTCTGTGCTTACCAAAATGGGGCTCATTTGGACAGCCCCTGATCTTCACACCCCAAGAGCTCTTCTCAATGAGGAAGTGTCTCACAAGCTGCTCCTGAGGGTCACCTTGGAGCCATAAGGATGGATAAGTTGGCACTGGTACACCATACACACACATTTACTATATATGTTGTTTCGGTGTACGTCCTACATACGAAAGTCATGCACTTAAGTGAACTGGCAGATTGCACTTGTGTGTGGGACCCGCAATGGAATGTCTTCTGGTCCAGGGTGTACCAAGGCCTTGTGCCCTATGATGCCTAGGGTGTGATTCATGCCTCCCCTCTTAGTGACCCAGCAGTGGTTGGAAGATGGAAGGGTGTAGGAACTGGGATGGTGAGGGGGGGCAATATTTATTTTGGATTAATTAACTCTCCCCAATAAATAGACCTTGATACTTAAATTACTAAGTTGTGTCCCCTCCAATATCAAATATTCTCCTATGCCATTGGATGGATGGACACCAGAAGGAGAGTTCCCTAAAGAAAGCTGAAGGAATGTAGCGCGTGTTGAAAAAATGTTAAATGCCAAACTCAACAAAACAATTTTTCTGGTCAATAGAATGCACTAGTTTAAAGAAGTCTGATTCTGAATCTCAGTATGTTCAGTTACCTCTGCCACTGGGACTGCTGGCATTTGGAGGAGGTGTAGCGACCTTCAGTGCCAAGCCATAAGCTCCTTGGAAGGAATTACTGTCACGGATCAGGAAAGTCCCCGGCTCCTTTCCCTTCAGCACGGCGATTGCTATGGAAAGTGGGTTAGTGAGACACCTAGTGGTTGCCAGATGTATCATTAAACTCATCAATGAATCGTTCAGCCTACAGTATGTCATGGGAAAATATAAATGTTAACAAGTCGGTAAACATCAAACAAGATGTGTCCAGTACTGCAGATTGCTTAGAGAAAAGGTTAGTGATTGTCAAAGGACGTCAGAGATTATTTTACCTTGGTCCCTTGAGATGTCAGGCTTGTACCAAAACTGCGAGCTGTCCTGGACAAACTTGGCACTGACCCGTTTCTGTGTCACCTCGCTCAAGGTGGGGGACCCTTCCTTTGATTTCGTGGAAGGTGGCAATTTTTCTTCATCGGTAGAGAACAATGTGTGATGAAGGTTGGGGCAGACTGGGGGCTGGCTGCTTGGGGGTGCCAAGGTGGTCCTCACAGTGGGAACTCTTTCATGTCGTGTCGCTGGGGAATATGCACCATGGTCTTCAGGAAGCTGAGGCTGTCTTGAGGGGATGGTGACAGCAGTGTACCCGCTGTAGGGAACCATTGGGATGCTCAGTGGGTAATACTTAGTTGCCATAGGAAAAGATGGGGTAGAGCAGCCATCCACTGATCGGGGTATGTGATAGGTGTCCTCACCATCTGTCTCAGAACCGGGTTGTAGATTACCTGAATTTTCAGGTCCACAGATTGATGTAAGGTGTTTAAAGGTGGGGGCATGCTGTGGTGAAGCTTGAAGGGAAGCAGGGGAAGGTCTTTGAATGCCTTTGAAGCCTGAAGACTCTCTCGTGCATCTGTCTGCCTCCTGGGCTGTGTCATTCGTGGTGTTTATTGATCCCAGGCCTGCGCAAGTGGTTTCTGGGCAGAGGATAGACTGGATGTCTGTTTGCTGAGAGGTGGTGACTTTAGCTTCTGCTGAGGGTCCGTGAAGACTTTCTTCCACCACAGTGGACTTTACATGTGCAATAACTGTGCAAGCATCATGATGGCTCGATGATACATTAGGATTGCTTAATGCTGGTTGTGAAGTGTGTGATTCTTGTATTTCTGGAGCACAGTTGACTAGATCTTGGATCTGATTTTGAATTTCATTGAGCTGAATGCATGGGGTCTGGAATTCTCGGCCTTTACACTCCTTGCTTTGGTAGGAAGCCAAGCTTGGAATGAAGTTATCTTCAGATATAATGGGCTCTGTGTCTCCTGTGCTGGGGCTGATAGAGACATAAAAAATACTTAATTCAATTCATCCATTTTTCATAACCACATGTAGAATGCATGGGTTTAGCAAGCCTAGAGCCAGCTCCAGGATGCCCAGGGGAAGGGACACTGTGGATTAGATGCTAGCCCTTCATAGGCCACATACATATAAACAAAAGCTAAAAGCACTGCAAGCACAACGTAACTAAACTGAATATTTTTGTACTGGAAAGGAAACCAGAATACCCAGAGGAAGTCCATCCATCCATAGTAAATCCATACACTTACTGATAGTCCTAAAATCAAAACCACAGCCCTGGAGGGAGCTGCCTCAGAAGTTATTTGCTTCTTTATATTTATATTTATCTTTTCTTGAGGGATCACATAAACACAGGACATTTATATATTTTATATATATAAATTCATCATAAGTATAACTGAACAATAGATAGATCAAAAGCTAAGAAAGATAATTAAAAGAACTGACAATAACAACATGGAATAGCTACCTCTGAGCATGTGGATCTGGACTGTGTGGTCTAGAGACCAGTAGAGTTGCAGAGTGAGCAACTTGTGCATCACTGAGGATGAGGTGACCCGGACTGTATCCGGCATCATCTGGGAGATGCTCTGCAAGAGGAAAGTAGGTAGAGTGAAGAGGAATGCATTGTCTGGCTTTATAGTCAAGTTGAGAGTCAATACCCACAAGAAGAACTTACCAGGCCTGTTTGGAGACGGTAAAGGTGACGAATGGGTTTTGGGAAGTGCCCAATGTGGAGAGAGGGTACTAAGGAGGCCTGTGTATTGAATGGAGCTAATGGAGTTTTCAGAATATGTGGGCAGAGGGGAGGTGGAGTCTGACTGATAGCCTGAGGTATAACCTTGGCTTTCAGATGAGGAAGGCTGGTATGGGGAGCTAGGGCAGGGCTTCTGGGGAGTTTCGTAACCACTGCTGCTGCTGTCCAGGTAGGAGTGGGACCTACTATTTGACTGGGAGCAGGAGGATTCTGGGTAAAGAGGGTGACGAAGAAGCAAGGATGCAGTTGCTGTATGATGCCAAAATGTTTCCTCCCTTTCCATCTGTACATCTACATCTTTTTCTTCTTCACAGGGTAGTGTGCTTTCCTCATTCTGTCTCTGACATGTTCCTTGGTATAGTTCTGCTTCCCTGTTCCAGTATATATTTGTATCTCCTTGCTCCAAATGTGACTCTTCCCTCGGTACATCCCCCCGATGTATTTCTGGCTCTCCACGCCAATGCACTATTTCTCTTTGGTTGAGCTGTTTGTTGGGAATAGAGCTAAAATCTTGGGCAGATTTGTCCCACTGGCTGCAGCACCTGGTGGGCACTGGTCCACCAGTTAGAAATGGTTGAAGGTAACGGTTGGGGAATTGGCAGTAAAGCTGGTGCCCATGGGAAGGATGATGGTATGGCATGCATTCCTCCACTCCACAGAGCAGCCTGCTGGCTGCGGGGAGGGTGCGAGCCTGTGGGGATACAGGGGCATCACAAGATCCATGAGGATACAAGTGAGGAAGGGAGCATTCCGAGTAACAGCGATGTGGGTGCCAAGGGACAGACAGGTGAGAGTACCCATTACGGTGCTGGTAAGTGGCAGGCGGACTCTGCGAAACTTTGGGACGGGAGTAAGGTGAAATTGGTGGGAGAGGACGAAAGGCACTGCTGTCACATCGATCCAGACAACACACTTTTGGCAGGCACACCGGGGCCTTGCATAAAGGTTTTTTGCAGCTCTGGGACCAACAGCTAACTCTTACAGCCTCTGCCCACTCTTGTGGAGCAGTCTTGGTGTTATCCAGGATGGCCGTCTCCTTATCCTCTTTCTCCTTTTTTCCATTTTCATTTCTGCCCACTGGGCTACCCACCAGGGACCCCTGCTCCTTCCTGCCCATCTGAACTGGAGGCCATGGAGGATCTTGGAGGTGTTCAGTAGGGCTTAGCACTCTCTGCAAATGCTGGCCAGGCCTCTGCTCTCCTCGGCCTACGGGGCTCCCGTTAATGGAAAACACGGTGCTAAAGCCGGGCCCACGGCGCTTCTTCACTTGAGCGTATAGGCTGCCATCAATGGGCCCACGAGTGTGTGAAATATCTGAGAAAAAGAGGGTGAAGGTATGTTTTAAGCATGTTCAGACTTATTGTCACTGACCTTGTCAACCTTACATGCTTTATGTTTGGGTACATAATAACACAGAAGAAATAAACAAAACTTTTAAAATAGAAGTAACTTCCTTACAAATGATGGATTATTAAAGCTACCTTCCATGCTGTCCTGATGTCGGAGATTGAAGTTCTTGTATGAGTCCCAGCGAACCAGAGGGCCAGTAGAATATTCAACTGTAACTATAGGGTCATTCTTCCGGTAATCCAGTTCTAAGATTGGTACATGCAAAATGAAAGTACAGTTGCAGTACAATTGAGAGAAAGCATGGGAATGAACCATTCAAAACAATATCAGAAGTAGACAGGAGAACCATTGCAAAAAATGAACAATACCGTTGAATTTCTCAGGTCCAGAAGAGAAGACAAACTGCACTTTAGCATCCGAGGGAAACTGATTGTCTATAAAATGGACAAAGCTATGAATTTCAGTCATAAAACAACTGAAACTGGGGAATTCAGATCCAACAAATCAGGTTACTTGCACCTACTACAACTAAGTTCCCATTTTTCCATTCTAAAGTACTTTTCTTGTCACAGTCAATGCCCTTTATTGTCATTCTGTTGTCCTATTCCTCCCTCCTGCCTGTCCTTACAATCTCCCTCCTCCCCATCCCTTCCAAAGTACCAGCACAGGCTTCATCCAGCTCATCTTTGCCAAACCACAGTTGAGCGCCGTGGATGGTGCCGGTGTGGAACTGCAGTCGAAAAATCGTGTCCGTCCGTCCTTCCTGAGAACGCCAGTGATAGCACTTGACCTGCGGGTGGAGACAGATGGAAGTAGCTATAATTCCTGTGTTGGGTAAAGACATAAAGTCTACTTGCCACAGACAGCTCTGCTTCACTTACCATTACGTCTCCCTTTAGCTGAAGGGCAGGTTCGACAGTCACACACAGATTCTGGGCAGTGGAGCTCTGTGGGTTACTGAATGGGCCACACAGGTATACAAGGTGCACTCAGGACATTAAAAATACCAACAAATTTATGGCTATCCAAATATACATATTATTCCTACCATACTCACTAGACTCCTGAGGTATAGACCAACTTCATGGACTCGTAGATCTTAAGGAAGGGGAAATACCCTGCATGATCAAAGACCTTTTTGAGTATTAAAAAATACAGAGCTCTTTGTCCGTACTTGATAATAACAAAGGACATGCTCCCACCTCTGCCTGCCTGAAAGTTGGTCAGATTGGGAATGAGGACTTGGTGGAGAAAGAGAGGGTTGCTATTTAACTTGATGGTCCCAGAGAGCAGTCCACCAAAGTAGTAGACATACCTAATGGGAATGATAGTCTTTAATCTCCCATACAAGGTGAAATTACAAATTAATGCTTTAGTAATAAAGACACAAGAAGGAGATGAGATGTAACGGAAGGATCCTTTGGGAAAGTAGGAGGTAGATTTTTACCTGTTTTGAGATGGGTGGAGAAATGATGACAGCTTGTCCTCACAGAACTTCTTCATGGCTATTGTGCTGAGGAGCTGGTCAGCCCTGTGCACAGAGAGACACACTCAGCCAGAAATTAGTGACCAAGAAATGTCCAAAGAAATACAATGTTGTTGCAGGTTACCTAGCTGAGATGCTGTACTGCATGTAGGCTGCAACAATGACTCCTGTTTTGCCTTTGTCCCCCTGAGAAGAAAAATATGGAAACAATAAGGAATTAGCTAGTCCTAATCTCTGACCGCTGTCATTATTTACGACTAGCTGCCCTTGTGTTTGTCTGAATTATTTCCATCAGCATGTCTCTTATTTAATGGATAACATGCGTACATTGTAGGGATCTGCTGTAGTTACTAGAAATTCAGGTTCAGATTGCCAACCTTGCAGTACAAGACGACCACATGCTGAGGGTCAGATGTCAGCCAGTCCTCCATGGCTTTGCAGATAGTGGCGATTTTGTCAAGCTGCGGGGCATGCTGGTCAGGCCATGCAAAGTCATTGACCTGATGGCAGAACCCAGACAATTAGGACAGGCATGTAATGGAGGTTCAATAAATAAATAAATAAATATATGCATATATACACACACACATACAGTACATTATTTAAAGTGATACAATAGTTTCACGAAACACACAACAGAACATAATTGCTTAACAATGGTAAACGCATATAAAAACACATATAAGTACAAAATGAGACAAGTAGATTATGACAGACAACAGATTGTCATTTTCTATTGATTCAGTACCTTTGGATTAAGGTGTGTCATATCATGATGCCTTTCAGACAGATTAAAGATCTGCGTTAAAGGAAAAGTAAAAGCCTGTCAGGACCCTAAAAACATGGCAAATCCATCACCACTAAAAACCCAAGGGACAATACAAATGAAGACTACATGTCAAAAACTGGAATTATCACAAATTACTGTACATCTCCCAGCACTGAACATGAACATATGTTTTTCTCATCATGACAAATGTTTTATATCACTACATAATACTTTAGCTACAGGAAATGGCCATGCTGTTAATGCACTGTGAACAGCAGGGGGTTAATATTAAGATTTGAAGAAGTTAAGGCAACATTAACAGTACAAAAAAGAGGTCTGTGTGTGTGTGTGTGGGGGGGGTAATGCATCTTTTCCAGACAGACCAGAAAGTTATCCTGGTGCTTTGACTTGAGCATGGCTGATACTTCCTTGAGGTTGTCCTGGTATTGCTGCTTCTCCATTACAGGTGGGAAGAAGACAGAGATAATCTTCTCAGTGATGTAGGTCAGATCGAAGTTATAGCAACTCTCCATCACTCTGTCCATCACCCGAAGCACACTGTGGCTGCAGCGTCAGAGGAGGACACAAAAGATGGTGCAGAAAATCAGGAAACTGCAAGGAGGCCGATGAACATAACATAAGTATTATAGATGATGGCATTGAGGTTACGATGAAAAAACCATCAAATACTAAGGGTGTGAAACAGTAGGTAGTATGTGTAAGAAGATCCATGGTACCGGGCGTGCAGACTTCTCTCTTCAGTGTAGGACACAGCCTTATACAAATCCTTAAGCAACAGAGAGATTGATAGAGAGAGGGAGAGAGTGAGAGAGAGGGATAGCGCAAACAAATCTATCCACCTTCAAATAACTCGTCGTAAACTAGGTTGAACAAAGGTCACAAAATCACAACCTTAAATGACCGCAACAACAATATTAAGAAGCTTCAGAAGGTAAATTATGACATTAGGTATAATATGACATTTCAGAATAGTGACTATCAGTTCACATCACCATCAAACCTGGACTGATGCAGTATATCTTGCACCCACAATTTCAATCAATTATAATGTCTTGCAGTTTTGGCATGACAGCAATAAATAAGTTTGTTACAAATGTGGTATTGAGAGGAGAGTAAACAGAATAACAATGTTGCTGAGAGTATGTGGAAGAGAGTGAAATATTTGTTTAAGAGGTGACATTCATAGCATAATTTGCAAAGGTACATTATACATTTAAATTAATAATCGTACCTGGTCAGGGCAAATAGCTGGGACACAGGGAGCTGTCTCCTAAAGCAGAAGAAAGCATTTCTCCAATTATTTTTCAAAGAGAAAAAAAACAAAACAAAAGTGATATGTGGGTATATAATACTAATACTTAACACATCAGAAAAATAACGATAACAAAAACAACACCACACATGGCTGGCTGGATTCCGCAATGTACCCTAACCCTATGCTTACATTCGGATAAAACAGCTATTATTTTTTCAGACAACAATCTAATGCTGGGCTCTCCGAGTGGTAATCACACACCCTATCAAAATGTACCTTTAGTCTTATCTCACAGAAACATAATCCCAACCCTAACCCTAGTCATAACCTTAATGCTAAACCAATATCTAGCTCTAATTCTGATGTCAACCCTAAACCTAGCCTCAACCCCAATCTTAACCCTAATATTAACTCTAAACCTAATTCAAACACTAACCCTAACCTTACTCCTATCCCTAATTCCGAATAAAATTCAACCCTGGCAGGCAACTGTGCTTCCCACTGTCACACTTGCGGTGGGAGGAACGACCCATGAGTGTAGGCTGCATGGTTGAGCCCTTCCAAAGGGCGTTTATTAGCAGACACTGGGTAAACAGGAGAGCAAGTGCGATAGCAAGCATACATAGCATTAACAATACCAGACAAGGGGCACAGGACACAGACTCACTAAAAGAGGGCAGCACATTAAGGGTCAAACAAGAGGCAGCTGATCAGGGGAAACAAGCGGAGCAATCACAAGAGGCAAAGCACAATGAGGGACAGGTGCGGCGAATAAAGCCCCGCCTGAGGGCAAAACAGGGGGAAAAACACAAAGGGCGGGGCTGAGCGTGACACTCACCGAGCCACCATGCCGCCCTTAACCACCTCTCCATTTACTTTCAATCCAATGGTTAATTTGTTGGTTACTGCAGGGTCAAGTTATTGGGGACAGTGCAGTTCAAGGAAACTCTTTTCACTGACATTTTCAAGGCTGTATTTCCCCTCACTAATGTCCTGCCACATTCATTTTTATGTTTTATATAAATGCAAATATAAATTTATATATAATAATAATTATTATATATTTATATTTTTATATCCACTTCTTTAGTACAAGGTCATAGTGAGGCTAAAGGAATCATACGGTACGAGGCACCAGACACCCTAGGTGGAATCACACATTGACTTGTGGCTGGATCCCAAATTGGAATCCTTAACCGCAGACATCAGGCTGAAGACAATTTTCCAGAAGAGAGGTAATGGTGACAAAAACAGTTGCACTTAGCATGACTGTGGAATTGCCATGATGAATTCGCACACCAGTGAGGAAATGCGTGGAGCTTGGAGCATGCAGCCTACTAGCGAAGGGGCTGCACCTGTAGCCAAAAGTTGGCAAGTCTTCAGGCAGACTCTTTGGCGTATAATTTCCCTGGGGCTTGTGCACATCTGTTTAAGAACAAAAGCATCTATGCTCTTGGGATTTACATGCTGGCTTGCTGTGATCCCCAGGTTTTGGGGGAGCAGAGAAGTTTCAACTGCAATGCTATGTATTCAACTGCAGAACTTTTATGTTGTATATTCTACTCATAGTTCAAGACTTCTGTGGATATGCACATGAAGCCAGTGTAAATGTAGCAGTCATTTAGCTAATGCCGGTCATCAGCTTTTAATTAGGTTCTAAATGGTACCAAAAAGACGGGCAGATTCTTACATATTGACTGATATTCCAGGAATGTTTTTAAAGAACTTGACTGGAAGAAGTCACTGGTTTCACACTAGGCTGAATTTTTCACTGATTGACGGGTATTTGACTGGTAACTCCA
The DNA here is from genome assembly GCA_026780845.1 of Petrocephalus sullivani. NCBI lineage: Eukaryota > Metazoa > Chordata > Actinopteri > Osteoglossiformes > Mormyridae > Petrocephalus > Petrocephalus sullivani. The sequence goes on along the minus strand of JAODKM010000103.1, from coordinate 1,258,868 downwards.
GTATCAGAATGATCCTCTGCTGAACACCGTATCTGAGCCTTTCCTTCCACATTTCCTTTTAATTATACAGCAAGACCCTAAGGAAACGGCCGAGTAAGTCACCCAAACAGGTTCTTGAACCCATACTTCCATTTGCATCTGCAAAATTCCCAAGACACACAACAAGCCCAACACTGCATCCATTATCCAACAGCATGGTGAAAAAGGGGTGAGGGATCCATACATTAGATGGTCACTGTCCAGTGAAAATCTCACCATTCTCTCTCCCTGGGCATGCATGATAAAACCCACTAACAAGTTCAACGGAAATGTCAATGGCAACTATTTTGCTTCTGCATCGTCTGTGTGTTCCCATTTTCTTTCTTTTTAGGGGTGCTAGGGCCATGAAGGCCTTAGTAAAGGCTGACGGGCTGTATACACAATACATACCTCCTGCACCACCGGATGTGGGGTCACGTAAGTCATAAGTCAATGACAACTAAAGCAGCTCTACTGCAGGAGGCAATTGCACTATTTTCTGTTTTTTTCCTTCCTCTTGTCCTGTTCCCAGTAGCCAAGGCAGGCGGTATGTGAAACCCGGATGCCTATATTAATGGGGCAGATTTTCTCTGCGTAGGAGGTGCATGGGATTGTCCTCCTATTGCATATACTAGCTTTCTTAAGGGAACTGGACTGCATCACTGATGAGGGGAACAGGGAGAGGTGAGGGGGGACGGAGAACAAGGGTGGGGGGGAAGAGAAAAAGGACCACACAAATTACAGCACTAAAACACATACAAAAATAATGATGGCACTATTTTCAGAATTTTTTTAATACTTCTAGCTCAGATTAACCACACTGAGTCTTTTGGCCCAGCTATTATTTGATACTGACAATCCTGTCCTGATAGATGTTGACGGTGTAATTCATATAAACAGTCCATCTCAACAAATAGGAATCCTTGTCTCCCTGTTAACCAAACGTTATTCAAATCCCTCATAAAGCCCCAAAAAGTTTGGTTTATGAGGAACCATGTGATGTTTGCTGCCACATTTCTTTAAGAGAATAATTATAGACTTGTGGTTCCTTTCTGTGGTTTGAAGTCCTGCCTTAGCTTATGCTTTGCTGGTCTTTTTACAACATGCTGTATCTAAAATAGTATGCAAAAAAACATCAAGAGTGTGTTCAGCACTAGTTTTCCGTGCTGCACGGAGGAACACAATGCCTGGAACGTTAACGATAACATTTCCTTCCAGGTTAGAATTTAACCCTTAATTTCCCCACATCCCCCACCAAAAAAAATATACATTGAACACCTCTGTTTAGGAAGCCATGACCTTTGAGTACTGCCAAGGGGAACTCAATGAGAAATCTCAGTGAGACGTGAACAGTAATGGTCTTCCCCCCTAACACCCCCACCCACAACACAGTCCTCACTGTAGATGCCATGGCCCCGAGTCAGCGTCTCCAATTACTGACGCCTGCCTTTTAGGAAGGGCCCCCCAAACCTGGGTGCATGTCAGGCTAGCTCAGTGAACGGTGGAGGTCTGTACTGTGGATATATTCACACGCAGGGACCTCCATTGAAAGAAAATCTGGCATTTATTTCTAGCATATACCAATGAAATCCCATACAGCATTATTAAAATAGTTTATATATAAGAGATATTCTACCGATAGTCATTTTAATCACTACAGGGGTCTTTTGCCAAATGAATACGGTACTTGTTATACAAAAAAAGTTATACAAAATAGGCAGGTTATTGCATTAACTATGTTACTAAGTTTATTGTGTTTATTATACTGTATAATGGTGTACAGCACATTTATGTATATTGTATCATGTATAGCATTACATTACAACACATTTATTTATATTATATCATATATAGCATTACATGATTAATTTAACTCACAGGAAGCAGAGAGAACAAAAGCATCAGATTGCTGCTATTTAAAATATGCAAGACAGTTCCTGGCATGCTTGTCAGGAATAACTGTGACAGCGCACCATGGATGGCCAATCTGAAACAGGAGGTCCCTGACAGCACACCATGGATGGCCAATCTGAAACAGGAGGTCCCT
>JAODKM010000103.1:1237089-1253697 GCA_026780845.1 Petrocephalus sullivani | reverse complement strand
TTTTTTTTTTTTTTTTTTTTTTTGGGGGGGGGTGGGGGGGGGTCTGTGAAATGGGGTTTGCAGGAAGGTGACACTTTTCATATCCCGTCCTTCATAGATGACTGGCATACTCGCAGGACATTGTTGGGCGAGGGGGGAGGGGTGGTATCCATTCACCAGACAATCAGTATCATGAGGAATGAATGCAGATTTAAGGTGAGCGTATTAATAACTCACAATCACTTTGATGTTTCACCTTCTCAACACACTTGAAGAGGCACCTATGTCTCCGCATTGGATATGAAACACCATAAGCAAAGCTCAAAGATTTTAGCATTAATCGCATATTTTGGGCGATCAGGGTTTTTTAAATGAGCTACCTATTTCTTGACTTTCTGTGTCTTTCTTCTGTAACAATTTCCCTGGTTCACGGGTTTTTCCTTAAGCATTGTGGATTAACAGTCTGTCTTAGATGTAAACAAACCCAGTGACTGAGACTTTATCTCAACATACACCTCACATCTTTGTCAAAAGAGAGGGCTCCATGACAGTCGTAACATCATCCTACCAGAGTAGTTTTGTCAAACTCGCTTTGACAGATGAAGAACAGACACTGATGAACCTTTTGCCCTGACCTGGACTGGTGTAAGACCCTCCTTGACCTCTAAAGTCTAGAAATGCATTCCTCTTTTCTGGAACATAACTGTATGGGATGCCATTGAAAGATGTTGATTTAAAAAAATTGTAGGGTCTTTTAAGCGGGTCTTTACGATCACACATGATAATTTGGCTTATTTACATACAATTTTTATACGTTAATCTTAATGCCTTTGGATATCATTTTCCTCATTCTGTAAGAAAAGCTAATTATTAACAGTATCAGTCCATACCAATATCAGTGTGATTATTGAAGATTAACATGGCAAAAGAGAACAGGAAGTCACTGCAGAAGCAGGTACAATCCAGCCCAAAAACTTTAATGACCCAAGCCTATAAAATGTCAATGTTTTCAGAATCTAACCAGGCTCATCTTTGTAAAAAGGTCAGTCCAGGCACTGCAGACTTTTTGTTACTAGAATCAATATTACTCCCATAAAATCAACCGGACCACTTTAAAGTAACGTGGCACCCACACCAGCATACGTCTATGATGCTAACTGAAGTCAGCACACCATGTGTGCCAGTGGTAACCAGATAGCACAAAAGCCAGGATTTTCAGCTTTAAGCTCACAGGTGTCAGTCCATGAAGAGGCCTTGCTATGCCTTTAAAGAAGATCTGTAACCTTATAAAATAAAATTTAACTGAATGTTTTTTTTTTCGTGAATCGCTAACAGCAGTACTACAACAGGTGGTGTGTGTATGCATGCATCTGTGTATGTATATATAAATATATTTGGCGCCACTCTGACCGAAGACTTCCGTTGCATAGCACCTTACCTTGGTAACCCTTGTTTTTTCACAGTTGCCATCAAAATGACCCATTTTTGGCGACCCTCCTTCAGCCGTGCCACCACGGCCACCCCGGCAGCACCATTTACTCTGCACACACCCCATGGATCTTGGGACACCCTTCTCTCCTCTCCAGTTTTGCCTTAGTCTCCCTACTGTCAGAGCCTTGGCACGGTTTATGACTCTGCGGTGAGGCAGCTGTTTTTGTCGCTTGACACAGAGCCACTCCCCCGTTCCCAGGCTCCATTTTGGCCTGGCAGTTACCCACAGGAAGGCTGTAGATTCTCTGCTAACTTGGCAGCCCTCAGTCGGATCCTAAGAGGACACCTGCATTTAAATCGTTAAATCATCATTGGCTGCCTTCCTTTATTTTCTGTATGGAAACAAAATTTGTGCAGTTCGATTGTTTCATTTCCAACTCACCATGAACAACACACAGTCATTTTAGGGCGTGCGGCAGAGTTTGGTTTGGTGACTGAATCACATACAGCTCACAATTTCCTCTGCAACCATATGCAGTAACTTCATAGTACGTTGTACAACTTCAAAAGAAACAATTACAGGTAAAATACAGAAATAGAACAAGTCATTTTAAAATAATGTTTTTATGGGAGACTACCGTAACAATATGTACATGTCGAAGTAAAAACAAGTCGTACAAAGTTAGAGTCTCCTTTGAAGCCCCCACTGTTTTGAATGCATGTGATTCAGGATGTTCTCTTCTGGCCAACTGCAAATTCCAGCAGGGAATCAAAAATAACGCCCCTGAGCCAGGGGCACAGTGAGGGGACACTGAAAGACAAGAATGACACTGACACCCTGCTTTGGAGAGAGCCGGCTCAGCCCACACCTCCAGGACAATGCTGATTCGCCCAATTCTCCCAGGGTTGGTCATGTGATTGCGTCTGCATTTCTGGCTTTTCTTCACACTAGTTTTTGCAGCACTATATACATCTCTTAGTACTATGACACTGAATATCTTTAATATGGGGTTAAATCAGGATCAGACGTGAGGGGGAGCCCTGTCAGGTACATTAGTTATCATATGTATATCTGATCATCATCTTAAAGCAGTATGTTCATTTGTTGGTATGCTGTGGGTCCACTTTAAAGAGATACAAAATAAACTGAAAAGTTAAATGAAAAAGTTATTTTTATTTGTTATGAGTATGTTACATATCACGTGATTAAACAGTATAGGAATGTAAATGAAAATTAGAAATGCATCAAGATGGCTTATCACTGCAAGTAATATTCTTACATTTATTTGTACTGCCCCCCTGAAAATGCATTAAAATATCAAGTCATTCACAAAGGTCTTACATTTAGCATAGTCTAGCTGGTAAGTGATGTTTGGTGGCATTACAGTAAACAAAATAAGCCAAAAAGCAAGAAATCAAGGCATCACTGGAATGAAATGAATGTCTGGTGAGAGCTAGCAATGAAAATTTATGTTAAAGCTGATGAAAAAACATGATTTTTAAAGCAAAACTGCCCTTATATTAAATGTTTTGACCATAAGGAGCCAGAGCTGTGTTCTGGCAAGGTGCGATTTCGACATAAGGAGCTGGAGCTGAGCTCTGGCAAGGTGCGATTTGGACATAAGGAACCGGAGCTGTGCTCTGGCAAGGTGCGATTTGGACATAAGGAGCCGGAGCTGAGCTCTGGCAAGGTGCGATTTGGACATAAGGAGCCGGAGCTGTGCTCTGGCAATGTGCGATTTGGACATAAGGAGCCGAAGCTGAGCTCTGGCAAGGTGCGATTTGGACATAAGGAGCCGGAGCAGAGCTCTGGCAAGGTGCGATTTGGACATAAGGAACCGGAGCAGAGCTCTGGCAAGGTGCGATTTGGATATAAGGAACCGGAGCTGTGCTCTGGCAATGTGCGATTTGGACATAAGGAGCCAGAGCTGGGCTCTGGCAAGGTGCGATTTGGACATAAGGAGCTGGAGCTGAGCTCTGGCAAGGTGCGATTTGGACATAAGGAACCGGAGCTGAGCTCTGGCAAGGTGCGATTTGGACATAAGGAGCCGGAGCTGAGCTCTGGCAATGTGCAATTTGGACATAAGGAGCCGGAGCTGAGCTCTGGCAATGTGCAATTTGGACATAAGGAGCTGGAGCTGAGCTCTAGCAAGGTGCGATTTGGACATAAGGAACCGGATCTGAGCTCTGGCAAGGTGCGATTTGGACATAAGGAGCCGGATCTGAACTCTGGCAAGGTGCGATTTGGACATAAGGAGCCGGAGCTGAGCTCTGGCAAGGTGCGATTTGGATATAAGGAACCGGAGCTGTGCTCTGGCAATGTGCGATTTGGACATAAGGAGCCAGAGCTGGGCTCTGGCAAGGTGCGATTTGGACATAAGGAGCTGGAGCTGAGCTCTGGCAAGGTGCGATTTGGACATAAGGAACCGGAGCTGAGCTCTGGCAAGGTGCGATTTGGACATAAGGAGCCGGAGCTGAGCTCTGGCAATGTGCAATTTGGACATAAGGAGCCGGAGCTGAGCTCTGGCAATGTGCAATTTGGACATAAGGAGCTGGAGCTGAGCTCTAGCAAGGTGCGATTTGGACATAAGGAACCGGATCTGAGCTCTGGCAAGGTGCGATTTGGACATAAGGAGCCGGAGCTGAGCTCTGGCAATGTGCGATTTGGACATAAGGAGCTGGAGCTGGGCTCTGGCAAGGTGCGATTTGGACATAAGGAGCCGGAGCTGGGCTCTGGCAAGGTGCGATTTGGACATAAGGAGCTGGAGCTGGGCTCTGGCAAGGTGCGATTTGGACATAAGGAGCCGGAGTTGTGCTCTGGCAAAGTGCGATTTGTAAGGAGCCGGAGTTGGGCTCTGGCAAGGTGTCATTCGGACATGAGGAGCCGGAGCTGGGCTCTGTCTATATTTACACTCTGCTTTTTAATGATTTTGCAGGCTGTGATCTAGAAGCAGAAAAAGAAATAAACAAGAACAAAGTTGTGTTATCCATATTAACTGTAGTACTTTGATCAAAATATCTGAATTACTATCCTGTGCAAGCGAAGCATCATTGCATTTCTATTGTGTACTTTGAAGAAAGGTGGGGATTTGGCAAACCACCTGCATCACTGCAGTTCTGGTAATACATTTGTCTGTGCTTTTCAATCAAATTTTGTAGTGTAGGTAAGGAAAGAGAATGTATAGAGGATGCATTTAAAGACTAAAAACAAATAATACCAATTCAAATTTTCAGTGTTTACATACAAATGAAACCTGAATAGGCACAGATTTGGGGGAACCCTTTGAAATGGTTAGAAAATGAACCCAGACCTACAATTTCAGTTTCAAAGGAGCAATTTATTCTAATTCTCCCTTTTACATTAACTCGTCTTTCTTTCCTGGAATCAGGCAGAGCTGTCCTACAGCCGTACATGATCTTAAGCTAACATCAGATCGAAACGTGGGTGAATGCGCCTATATAAAAATTCACTTATGCAACATGTTTCGTAGTATATCTATGTTCAGGAAGTCTATGACCTGAAGCACATGTAGAGAAGGAACTTGCTATCAGTAAATGACTGCTTGTTCCATGAAGATTCATGTAGATTTACATTTACTGGTTGAGTTCCATGAATGATCTCTCACTTTAGTTTAATAAGCATAATGGGAAATAGATTTACAAAGACCTGAATTTACAAATTGTATTCACAAAAACATGGAGTTATTAATAGCAAAAGAGACCAGAGGGCATCTCAATCTACGGAATGTATAAATACTCACATCTACATATGCATCGGGTCAAATGTCGACCTGGGCTTGAGCGCCACTGACTCGAGCAGCTGCTGGAGCTGCTGCCTGATGTCACCACCTCACAGGTCATGGTTTCCACATCTGCACTCCATGATCAGTCTATTTGCCTTCAACATTCCTCAGCTAAAAACCCAAAGGCAACCAATGTAATACTAAAGACTCTGGTCATGTGACCATTGACACTAGTGACATGACATTGCTCATATGTCATCAAGTCAACATCTACTTTCACTCATAAGAAGTCTTATTTGGGTATACAGGCAACAACCACAGTTTTGGAGCTTAAAAAATTACAAAAGAAGTCGAAAGCTGTGGTATTTAATGGGTTTGAAGTTCATGAGGTGTATCCATTTTATTTTCCCTCAAATGCATTTCTTGCAGGTTTCTGTAATGGATAGATCCGTTACATTTTGTCTCTACAGTGAGCGCTTCAGTAGAGAGTGAGTTCCACTGTAATGGATTTTATTAACAAGGGAGACCAACCAAAACACAGACACAGCTGGAAGAGAGAGCGAGACTGTGAAATGCGTGTCTTGATAGCATTCTCGGTGAAACCCTATCAGCCTGCCCCCTTAAGATGGACAGCCACATAACATTACATAATTCATCACACCCCTTCTCCCCACAAAGTCCTCATAACGATTGGGTGGAACCCATTGGCTGAGGGCTGTTGAACAGATGGTGGATGCACAGGGGTCTTGCAGCCGAAGACTTTGAAGCTGGCCGGAGAACTGGGTGACAAACAGTTTGGGGCTCCTCGCAAGTGGTGTCAACCTTGAGGCAATGGACCAGTGTTGCCAATGTCCCTTGAAGCCTGAGGAAAACTTATGAGCAAATCAAAGACAGGAGATTCTTGTGCACCGCATCATTTGGTTGAAACTTATTGACTCGTTTATGATTCTTTGCAGAAATTGGCTCTTGCTTCCTCTACATCTCGCCCCGAACATCTTGATGAAGGCTACCCATAACAGGAGTTAACTGACGATCCACTTGCAGCACAGCAGGATTCGCTCTCATGGCAGAGTGTGAAGTCGTGGGCTGCTCCAAAAGAAACCCGGCAAGCTGTCGACCAGTCTCCTTGCTGCCCTGATGTCTTGCAGAGACAGAGATGACATTGCTTGTGACTGCTTGTGATGTTCTAGGTTCCCCATTACTGTCTCTTTGTTCCTGTTCACTGCGCCTAACACCGTGTTTAGATTTGTCCTGCTCCTTCGTGTTTCTCTGTCCTACCTACGTTTGTTACAGTCCTTTTGTTTTTCATATATTCCGTTTGTAATAGCTACTCTCTGGATAGCCCTTCACCCCCCCCCACCCCCGTCCCTTCATGACAACAGTAATCCCTCTGTATCTGCATCTTCAGTATCCACAATTTCAGTTATCTGCAGTTTACTGTGATCTGATAAACAAAATATTAAAATGTGTAACAGTACAGTACTGTATGTTTTTTTCATTGTTTCTTTGTTATTTGAGGGGTATAAAAAGCATGATTTTTATTGCTCTGTCTTCTCTTGATACATGATATTTTTTCATTGCTCTCTCATTACTTGGGAATTAGGCAAAAATGTCATAATCCCTTTCATTTGAGAGTGCTTACAGTACTGGACTGGGATTAAAATTTAGCCCTGGACTTCAGAGAGGTCCCCTTGCGGCAAATTTTGCCAACCAGAGGAGGGGGATCCCCCACGATAAATTTGCCAGTCCAAATATCCATTGCCCCACCAGGAAAATGCTGGGTATGCCAGATGGCCAGCCCAGTCCTGCTGTGCAGTACTGTATAATAATGCATAATTATGGGCCTGTTCATTTCAGTGAAAGGCCTATATTGTTCTTCACCTGGTTAAGCATACTTTCCAAATCTGCACTTAGCTGAAATGAACAGAGCCGGCTTCGCTGCCAAGTTGTAGGCCTTACCTAGACTAACGGTTTAACATATCGATTGCCTCGGTACACTTTACGGATCGCGTACAATTCCAGTCGAAAAAAAAACTTTATTTTATTTCATTATTCTTTATTATTCTATTATATTTTATTATTCTTCTAATTTATTATTTCAGCACTCAATGCGGCTCGTACCATAGCGTGCACCCAGGCAATCGTTAAAACAAAGGTTACTCCTCAATAGTGTGAGGTGTGCTATTACTTTTGTTTGCAGTTTGTGTTACCATGGCAACGCTATCCGCACTCAAACACGCTAAAAATCCCATAGGAATGCATTGAGCGCTAACGTTAGCATGATTAGCACCCTAAGCTTGACCTCTTCCCATTGACTTCAATGCATTTTTGTCAAAGTATTCCTACTCAGTCACTGTTCATACCACTCGATAATCAACCTCAGGCCTCATCACCTGACATCTCATGACCACCATTTTGACCTGCACTCGCCTATTCTTACTTTTATCATGCCTTGTTCTTTCCCATTGACTTCAATGCATTTTTGTCAACGTTTTCCTATTCAGCCAGTGTTCATGCCACAGCAACAAGACTCACCATAATTACCTACCAACCACATAGCACCACCTTAGCGACACCTAGCAACACCCTAGCAACACCACAGCAACACCTAGCAACACCCTAGCAACCACCTACCAACACCCTTACAACCACCTAGCAATCACCTAGCAACCACCTAGCAACGCCTAGCGACACCCTAGCAACCAACTACCAATGCCTAGCCACCACCTAGCACCACCCTAGCAACCACCTATGAACACCCTAGCAACTACCTATGAACACCTTAGCAACCACCTAGCAGCACCTTAGAAACCACGTTCAAGTGCATATGAACCACACACCAGCAAACACCAGCCACTTTATTAAGAACACCAGCTGTCCTAGGGTCAGCAAGCGCAACAGGCCCATCTCTAGTGCACTTTTATTACTGTATTTAATGTTGCTAATGTGTCACTCTGTGTAATTCATCCATTAGCATAAGTAAGTACATGAAAATCATATTATATATGGGGTCCGCAAATGGTTCGTTATTATCTATGGGTTTGGCTATTCACAGTAGGTCTTGGATATATTTTTATAATCTATACATGATGTTAATACAATATCAATACATGTGTCTCATAGCACTGTGGGTTTATGAGAGGCAGATCACACCACAAACTGAGCTGCATGGGGTGGACTATATTGTGTTCAAATTTTGCACTAAAACATCTAGTTTGTTTTTGCCATCTGGTTATTTTAAAGATTGGCTCGGAAAGGCAGGCCAGGCGACTCCCCGTTCTCCAAATGGGATAACATCCCCTTCCTCAGTGTACTCAAAACAAAGGAACTGATTGCGGACTTTGGGAGGAAACAGCAGAGGAATTACCATCACACCAGGATCAATGGGGCTTTGGTGGAGAGTGTGGGCAGCTTCAGGTGCCTGAATGTTCACTTACTGAAAGGCCTGACCTGGTACCTGGACACTTACTCACCACATCAACGCCTGTAGCACTGTATATAAAACCCCTGAGGTCATCTGGGAAAGGTTTACTTACTCTGTGTTCCCAGACTCAAGACCAAGCAAGGTGAAGCAGCTGTCTGTGGAACCAGCTTCCTGAAGACCTGAGGTCTGCTGAAACTCTCAGCTCTTTTAAATCAGGGCTTAAAACATTACTGGTTTCTGCGGTTTTTCCTCCTAATAAATCAGTTTAGCCATACACTCTCACTACACTAGAACATCTTTTCAGTTAAATATTTGTTTGTTTAGGCTTTTAGTTTTTTTGTCTTTTTTTAAATGTAATTTTAATTTTAACGCTGTCAACACCCTGCTCAACACACCCTACACACACATATATAAATATATTATATGTTTGTGTTACTTTGCCCCCACTTAATGTCTAATGTTTGTAGTATGGTACGTCTTGTCAGTGTTTTGCCTATTATTTGCATTTTCACAGTCTAGGGCTACTAGGGGTACATGCAATGCACATTGTACTGAGTATTGTACTGTCCCTAATTCTACTATTGTATTATAGTACCCATAATTTCTCCAAGGACTGACCAACCCTGCTCTCTCAAAATGTATGCTTTGTTTAACATTAGATAAAATGCTTCTACTAAATAAATAAAATGTAAGATAGTGGAGTGACAAACAGGAAGGTCGGAGTTAAGACAGAGTCAGCAGAAGAGCCCATTTTGAAAGTGGGCTTATATTTTCGGCCACTTGGGGGTGAGCAAACACAAAGGATATCATATAAATTACCGTACGTGAGGAAAAATCTGAAGTTAATTTATTTGGCCAACACAAGGGCATTGATAGCTTATCACCGAACCTAGGTAATTTGTTCTCATACTTAAAAATAATTTGCTACGAGCTTGGTTTTCATTTTTCACAGCAGTGTATTGGTTTTATCTTATCCTACTTGGGGATATCTCGCCTTATCTCGCCTACAGTTGTTTCAAAATGCAGCTCCCCTTACTAAGAAGAGTGATCATATTATTTTAGTGTTAGCTTCTCTTCACTGGCTTCCTGTGATTTTCAGAATTAAGAATTAAGTTTTTACTTTTTGTTTTAAATCTCTAAATGGGCCCCCTCATTTATTGTTTAATTACTCCCCCCCCCAAACCATCACTAGATCTCTGAGGTCCTACAATCAGCTTCTTCTGGCCATTCTACGCACCCAGTGGAAAATCAAGGGTGATCATACTTTTTCGGTTTGTACGCTAATCTTTATTTTTTTTCTTACATGACAATATACAATAACAAAAATGCAATATATTGGAAATGTTTCATAATACACATGCTACAATATCAGTGGTTGTGTAGCAGGTCTGATAAGTTATCTTGCACTTTTTTGTGTTGGCAGAAGTATGTGTGTGTGGGGGTGGAGGGTGAGTATATGTGGAATGTTTTAAGGAAATGCACTGCAAATTTAATTGTACAGGTATTCTATTCTATTCTGAGTGGCCTACCAATGTGCATCAGGTTTGCACCTTCGCTCTCTGCTTTTAATTTAAGATTGAAAACATACTTTTACTCCTTTTCAGTTGATGGTTACAATGTTATCAAGATATATTACAAGATTCACAATATTCAAATTGATGACGATATGAATGTTGATAAAAATAATTTTATCTATATATCGCCCAGCCCTAGACGAATGCCACAACATCTTTTGCCCACTATGTTTGAATTTTTGAATCTGGTTCCATTTCTTTTTTACTGTTGGTTCCCTTTGAAATGCACTTAAACTGATTCCGAACATGAAAAAGGTGACAAACTGAACAGACTGCAAACTGAAATGTAATTTTAATAAATAAGTTACATAAATAAACCTTCTTGTCTTAGGGTCTAACACTAGAAAATGCCGACAGTACGTTTTCATGCTAGGTTTTTTCTCTGGCTGCTTCGCTGTTTGCTCCTGGGAAGGGCTTTGACATTGCTGGCAGAGTAGTCACTCATCCCATAATGAAAGATAAAATTCTGTGTCTGATTTTTAACCAGTATGGGATGAGATTTACCCAGTATTTTTTCAGATCGAAAGGGGAAACCGTAATTAGTGGTGTTAGTGACTGCAAGTGGTGAAATGAATTCACAGCATTTCCAGGTTTAATTGGCACAAGTTCATGGCAGAGACTACAGTACCCAGCTCCAGTCTGTTGCATACTGGACTATATTATTAACTTTTTTGATGCCAGGGGGAAATTATGGAGCAACCTAAATATAGGGCCAAACAGACAAGATGCAGAGACAGAGTACAAACAAGTAAACATAGTGCAGACAAATTTAAGAAACATATTGCGATGCGACAAAAATGAAACAAGATAAAGAAAAGAACAATGCATGGATTGTCCACTTTTAAAAGACAACCACATGATTGGTTGGAATTGCAGCAATGACCCAGGATGGGGCGCCACTGGGAGTAACCCACTGGAGGTCACACTAACACACCATTCACTCACCCACGTGCAATTTGGTAACTCCAATTAACCACAGCATGTTTTCAGACTGTGGGGGGTGGACTGGGGTACCTGGAAGACAGCACAAGGGGAGCATGCAAACATACACACACATACAGCCATGGTGAAGACTCAAATGCAGGTCAAATGCCCACATACATATTTAAATACTACTTTAATAGTTTTAATGATAGCCTTCTAAAAGAATTACCACAAAGATTGAGCCTAGAATTTGTAGTTTTACCAGGAGTTGGTTTCCCAGTGCCCCAAAATATGGTTATGTAGTGACTCGGTGGCTGGAGTCGTGGTCTCACACCTCCATTGCTGTGAGTTTCATTCCGGTCTGGGATTGGCACCAGGCTTGCCATTAGGAAACATGAAAGGATCATCTTATTTCTTATTGCTTAGAGAAGTTTGACATTCTGCTTTCATGGGATTAGCGTGTATTAAACTTGCTGTAATATACTGGTTAGAGCAGGTTTCAGGTAATAATGTAGGGTGACCAGATAATCCATGTCGGGGAGACACTTTGAGCCAGGACAGGATTTGTAAACTGCCATTTCAATCAAAAGGCCCCGGATTTCATTTAAGCATTGAGTTCTTGCTGTGTGCTATTCGGTTAGTCTCCTATAATCAAGCATATGTGTCACTGATGGTAACGTAAAACATCTGAACTGGTCTTATAATCAAGGAAACAACTCAGGCAAAGCCCAAGAAGAACTGAACTATTTAGCCAAACACAGAAGCCTTTCGGTTTAAAAGTAATTTGTAAAACCTGATGTAGCTCAAAGTATCCTTCCAGACATGGATTATCTGGTCACCCTATATGCTACAATGACGTTAAAAAAAAAACAGACTTCACTTTTAACGTAATGGGGAACAGGTGTGAAGAATATGTTACATATTATCCAATTTTAAAAACTGGGCACAAATAAAAGGGGTGTTCCAGGAAAGCAGCTTTACCTGAACTTGGTTTAAACTACAGACTACCAAAAGAAAAGCAGAGTCAGTGCCGGCCCACCACGTCTCTCCTGAAGGAGCTCCACACCGTCAAGATGAGACAGACCACGGCCCCCACCTCCCTCAAGGCATCCGCTATCATTCCTGTCACCAAGAAACCAGTGGCAGACATCCCTCCTCCCCTGGAAATTCCGGGAGTCTCCTGCAAATTGACAGCAGCTCCCTGACACCCCTAAATGATGTGCAATGTCCCGGAAATCAGTCGTTCCTCTATTCAGCAGTGGCAAAATTAGCCCAGTGAGAAAATTTTGCCCTCCTGCCCGCCCTCACCGTAGGTGGCTATGTATATGTACATGGTATCAGGTCCGTGGTGGTGACGTCATTGCCCAAGGCATCATGGATCTTATTTGCTACAGTTGCTGGCAATCCTGGCCAAGCACTGGCCACCACCCCCGCCCTCCCGGATGCCTCTCATCTGCCTCCCGGAAGTCAATATCCCTATGGTGGGATGTCTGCAGTGGCCACCTGCCTGAATGGCTACCGTCCTGTTACACTGACATCAGTCATCCTGAAGTGTTCCTCCCTCCCTGACAACTTAGATCCCCCCCTCCAAGCTCAATGATCTCTGCATTACAGTATGGTATGGTTCCTCTACCTAAAACCGGAAATCACTGGAGAGAGTAACGGAGGTGACATAGCACATCACTGGCAAGAGTCTCCCTGCCATTCAGGACATCTACCTCCAAAGGTGTCTGTGGAAGGCACATGGCATCTTCAAGAACCACAGCCACCCAGCACATGTACCAGATGTTTAAACTGTTACTGTCTGGAAGGCGATAAAGTAACATGACTTCCAGACTCAAGAACAATTTTTACCCGCAGGGTAAAAGCTGTGTAACCATTAACTGGTATTATGCGCAATTATCCTCCATTGTGCAATTATTGATACTTACACCACTTTCTCAATGTGCAATAAAGGCTCTTGCACTTCACCTACACAGACATTAATTGTCTTATTTATGACTTTTTAATTATTAATTTGATCTATTCTTCTTATCTCCCAATTCAGAGAGACTTGTTTTCCTATTTAACCTCACATCCAATGCATTTCATTGTAATGTTGCCCCTGTGTTAACATACATATGACAAATTGAAAATGAAATTGCAAACTGATTAGTCCTGGACCTCTGTGCTAGGGGTGGACGCTGCCAGCCATTTTAGAAGCCGGAGTCAGCTGACCGACATTACTCATAGTGGTTTGCTGAGTCAGTCTTTCTGATGGCCGTCTAAATATCGGTGTGTGTTGTTTTACTTCGCTCTAGCTCGTTTAATTTCTCCTCTCCCCGAAACATCAATCCTGAGTTTAATGTGTACTTTTTCCGGCATTACACCCTATGTGTATCTCCGAGAAGGGAAAACTTTCTAAACGAAGCCAAACCGATTGACGATTATATCTGGCAGGGTCCGTTTTAGGAAAAAAGTCGCAGCCCGTTTCACACTTTTCCCGGGTGGGATGTCTGATCGGTTATTCAGTTTGCAATAAAACCTACTGGTAATAAAAACGGAATGATAAACTTTCAGTTTTATTAACTCTGCATCGCGTTATAGTGATTCTTACTCCTTAAAATATACATTATATATATTTACTAAGGTGACATATATAGTCCATGTCATCCCGGACGCAAATTTGAGCTACTTAAGGTTTTACAAACTACTTTAAACCTTAAAGGCTCCTGTGCTTGGCTCTTGCGCTTTGACTGGTCTGTTTTCTTCCAGCCGTTTCATATTAACATCACTGACACATGGATGATTATAGGAGACTGACCGATCAGCACACAGCAAGAACGCAGCGCTTAAGCGAAATCCATGCAGCTCCTTTTGTTTGAAATGCTTGCAAATGCTGCCCTAGCTCAAAGTGCCCGGGATGACATGGATAATTATCTGGTCACCCTAAAATTATTTACACTTATGAAACTACGTACGTATTTTTTATTTCTATTACAAGAACATGTGCACGTACAACACCAGTAATATGGTTCATAATGGTTGAAACATCTACGATAAACGTAACAAACCTCCCCCACTCCAGCTATAGCCTGCGTTATATTGTGCTGTGTTTAAAAACGAATCTGATATATAATAATGTAATTTTACAAAACCTTGTAATTTAATTTGAAACAGTATATGCATTTTGAACGTCGCGTTGGAGAGAAGCATCTGCAAGATAAATAAACGAGATAGCTGAGGTATATTATGTAAGTCCTGCACTTTCGTGTAATTATACATTATAACTTAGGGGAAGCAAGTTCTTCTGCTAGCTCGTCATAGCCCAACAGTTAGTAGCTTATAACGTGTGAATAGGAGAACAATAGCGATCTTCTTGTGTAATGATGTGTGTAATGATGTGTACGTGGTGGGACATGCCACCCCTAGTTAACAGGGTCACTGCTCAATACGATAAGAATTCATAAGGCCATAATAAAGAGTATGCTTGTTGCAAATTCATCGCCAAAGAATTTGATGTCATGGTCACCTGACAGTATAGTTTCACACAGTTATATTATGTAGTATTATATATTTTGATGTGACGTATTATTTACTATATTATTTTTGATTCTTTTAGAGAATTTTGATTATGTATGTGTGTTTTAAATGCATGGTGAGTAACATCACTGGGTCTAACTTGAGTTAGTGGGTGACTGAGCGACAGTGCGCTAAAAGTGGGCCATGGAAAACATGCGCTGACTCTCCTTGGCCACACTCCAGGTTCACTTTTGAGAGGAAGTTTCCCAATTCCTGCTTTTATTCTGTTACCAGTGAGGGACTGGTCAGGTTTCCCTGGCTGTACACCAACCCTCACACAACTGCTGAAGGGAGAGGCCTCTAAGCTTCCTCAAAGCCCACGGTTAATGCCCCACACCCACCAACCTCTGACTGTGGAACAGAGAAGTTAAGACAGATTGCCTGGTGTACAGTCAGCTCCACGGTGTTCGCTGTTTGTCCATTTAGGTGGTCAGACGCTGCATTTAGCTTGTGAATGCCATTGTTCTGTCATGTTCACTGACTCAAGGACATTTTATCATGGTGTATGTGTTTACCTTAATTTTTAAGTTTTAATTTTGTGGATCATAGTCTCTGGTCCCCATAAATGTATAGTTCTCATTGTAAGTGAAATGAGTTAATTGACAAGTTATTGGTGAGTCCTTAATTTAATCCAAAGTACCTTTCACAGCACAGTTGCTGTGTGTGGCAGTACATTTCTAATACATATGTATTAAATGGGAAAGAGGGAAGGACTTCCGGAAAACAGTAGAGAACAAGAACCAAGAACTCCCAAGTAAGGAGAAAAAAAGCCTCTAGGGCTGCAAGGTCAACTAGCTGCCCGCCCCCCCTGGACATGCTAAAATTATACAAGGCCAAACATATTACAAGCCTGCTTTAATAAAAGCACGGTGAGATCTGTGGTCATAGAGTCCCTCAGTGAGCCAACTCTCCATGCAAGTCTGTGTAAGCCAGCAGCTTGTAGACCGCACCGACACTGTTACACTTACATGGAACTCAAGAGACAGTGCCACCCCAGACACCATCCGCAATCCTTAAATGGCTTTTCCACTGCAACCTCGATCTCGCTCTACTCTGGCAAATCTGTTGGTTATTGTGATTGTGTTGCTTATCCTCCTGTCGCTTACACTGTGCAAATTTTTCAGTCATTTTGTAAACCTCCAGCTCAGACTGTGCGACTAAATTGCATGCGTTGAATAACCAAAGCGACACCGATTTATGCGCGCACACTATACGGGCCGTCAGCCGTACGATACCCTCACGAGGGGCGACCAGAGTTTCAGACTGGTTTGATTTTCATTCGACCATATGATTGCTGATGAGGAGCTGGTCGTGAGGGGTTAATCGGTGCTCGTTTCCCCATGTGTACTACACGATGCACGATTAAGCTGAAACTCGGGTCGATCCATAAAATAATCACACTTAAGTGTTTATTAGTAATAATTGACACCATTGCCTGGGTAACAAAACAAATATGCATATGTAACTCAATTTATTAATACTTTGTGGTTTGTACAATGGCTTTTGGTCACAATATAAATAATCCATGTAATGCAGTATAAGATCACAGTGATTCTAGACCCTATCCCAGGAAGCACAGGACATACTGGGCAGAATGCAATTTCCTCACTGGGCATTGTTTCTATGCATTTAACTATTGGAGAACATGCAAACTCCAAAGTGGGACTCAAACCAACATCCCAAAAGAGTGATGTCACAGGGCTACCCACTGAGCCACCAGCCACTGGTTATTATTATGATTCATTTCTACACCTTGTGCCCGTAGCTTCCGGGATAGGCTCCCGACCCCGAATAACCCGGAATAAGACAAGCGGCTACGGAAAATAAATGGATGGTTGGGCTTCGCTTACAGCAAATGAACACTGGGCAGAAATGAGTAAGTATTAGCATGTGACTCATAAGAACATAAGAACATAAGAAATATACAAACGAGAGGAGGCCATTCGGCCCATCAAGCTCGCTTGGGGAGAAC